>JAAAKQ030008488.1:0-18504 GCA_010016005.3 Zanna intricata | reverse complement strand
CATACACATCATCATCCTCATTCATCCTCTGAAGTAATACCTTACGGTAGTTCTGGAGGCTAAACAGATAAAGAAAGAAACCACCAAAGAACACCGGTACTCACGATGTAGTATTCAAAACCGTGTAAAACATAAACAAACTACCTTTACAAGGATTTGAACCTTGGAACTCTCGACTTTGAAATCAGCTGATTTGCGATGTCGCGTTAACCACTAGACCAGCCCGGTGGGCTTGTTTGTTTTACTAAGATAAAATTTGTTTACGTGTTTTCAGTGACTAATAGGAAATTCTAATGTATCTTTGGTCGAGATTGTAGTAAATAAATGATTAATATCTATCTCTTCTAAGAAAAAAATTTACGTAAGATAATATTTTCTATGATCATTATAAAAGTTGATAATAAACTTTCATTTCATTTTTAAATTTAATTTTTAGCAACCTTTCTGTAAAATAACATCCATTTATGTTGTAGCTCCATTTCTATTTATGTTTTATGTAGTAGCGCATCCTAATTAAAAAAATATGTGAAATATTTAATGATCGAAAGTACTAGAAATGGTTTTCCTTGTATTTTTTTCTTGAAAGGTACCGACACATTTCAGAAGATTTAATCCATCATCTCTGTATGCACTTAAGGACAAGCATAAAAATTATTGTTTTATATAAAAATTAATACGGGCTAATATTATTGTGTTATTAATTATCACGCTTTGACATCACCGTAAATAAACACTAACTCAGAAATCTCTGTTTAAAACAGCAATCAGTTTTCAAATATTATGAGATTTGTATTCAAACTAAAAAGATAACGTGATGTAAGGTTTTTTCTGAAAGTTATAGTCTGAAATAAATTTCTGTAAAAATTGGATATACAAATGAATAAAAAATGTTCATGTAAATATTCATTCCTTTTTAAAATTTCGCAGTAGGAACGTTTCAAGATTACTTTTATAATTTTAGTTTAGATTACTTAATATAATTTTAATGAAATTAATTTAACAGGTTATCGTAAAAATTCGCATGTGATATGTTATTAATTTTACTGTGATTTTTTACAATGACAGAGGCTTATGTAAGATTGTATAAAAGATCACAGTATAGGAATTCTGCAGTTTTCAATAATAATGCAATTTTTTGAAAATTTATTTAATTTTTGTACCTTCATAACAGTAACTACAGGAGTGTGATAAGATATAAGTATGACCCAAATATTATTTTAATGCTCCAAAAAGGTGATAAAGACAAACAATTGAGACTACGCATGCATACATGCTTATCTGAGATTACAGATTTGCTTCACCGCCCCTCAGATAACTTCAGTAAATAAATAATCGAAATACCTGACCTAATCTCCATTTTCCTATCCAATCAGAAGTAATCGACTAATCAAAAAGTCACTAATTCACAGCAATAAATGATTACACACCAATCATAGCAATAAAACTAACAAATTATTATGCAGTAAGTTCTAACCAGTCATAATGTCTGTTTTTAACCAATCGTAATATGTGAATAAAAATAATTTTATTGGAATAATTTTCGTACTGGAATAAAAATAATTTTGATCGATAAAAATTAATAGTATGGAGTCACAAAATTTAACATTTTTAACACCCAGAGACGGATAATCATAAAGACAACTGTTAATTTTAACCAATTCCAAGAGAGAATTACTACCACAATTATCTTATCCGGTAAGGTTAAGAAGTACATTTCTTACCAGTTCAGATTCACTTATAATTGAATATTTATATACGTATATGAAACTCACGATGTACATTTGCTGTAGAACAATAAAGTTCACATGTGAAACGATCGATTTATATAAATCTATATTTTTTAACAAATGCAAACAAAAAAAATAAGTTTTGTAGGCGATAAATTAATTAACTTAATAGCAGTTTAATTTTTATTCACGTTTTAAAACAACTGCGATATTTTTAACATTCAAGAAAATAGGAAATATCTCTTCTCAAAATTGCAAGTTTCATTTAAGAATTTGTAGTTCATTCCAAATTTATCGTTTATGAGTTTAAAAAATTTAACATTAAGGCCGCAAACACAGTCCGATCGAGTGATCACTAATCTCTTTACTTTTTTAAAATTGGACCAACAAGATTGTTTTTTACAGTTTTACAGGTGGTCGTTTGGTGACAATTAAAATATAATGACGAAACTAATTATCTTATTTGAAAAAATGCAGTGAACCATTTTAAAATAATTTTTGTACTTTCGTCTTTACAGTATATGAAATTTAAAATGTATGGTTGATTAAAAATACATGTATGTCAGTCGGTACTAGAATATTAGTTTACGTTTTTTCAGTCACTAATAGGAAATTCTATTTGATAGTTAAATCGTCGAGATTATAGTAAATAAATTTTTAATATTTGTATTTTTTTTTCGGTACAACATATATGTTAAATAACAATTTTACGATAAGTGTCAAGTTTGATAATCGCCTATTTTTCATTTTCTGTAATATAATATCCTTTTTCAGTTTATGTCGTAGCGCATCCTAATTAGAACAGAAATAAGAAATATTTAATGTTTGAACTCATTAGAAATATTTTTCCTGTGTTTTTCTTTAAAAATACAGATACGTCTCAGAATATTTAATCCAATATCTTTGTATGCACTTGAAGACTAGCATCCAAATAATTGTTTTATGTAGAAATTAATACAGGTTAATATTACTGTGTTAAATAATATTATCATGCTTAAACATCTTCGCAAATCAACAAACACTAACTCAGAAATTTCTATTTAAAACAAAAGTAACTTTTCATATATTATGAGTTCTATATTCAAACAAAAAAAACCGTGATAATCAATTGGAAGGTATATTCTGAAATTAATTTCTGTGAAAATTGAATAGATTTATTATTGAATAAAATTTTCACGTAAATATTAATTCCTTTTTAAAATTTTGCAACAGGAACGTTTCAAGATTAGTTATATAATTTTACTTTCCAAATGAAAGTATTTAAACGAATAATGTAAAAATTCGCGCATGCAAAGTTAGTAATCTTAGTATGATTTTTTATAAGGGCAGAGGTTAATTTCATTATACATAAAAAATTAAGATACATGGCATTCACATATTTTAAATAATAATGCTATTTGTTAATATTTACCGTATTTATTATTACACGTATGAATCGGTGTGAAAAATTTTTATTTTGTAAATGGGAAATTAATTACCTTTATGTCGTGTGTAAATATATGGAAATGTGAAAATATATGTGTGTCGTGTGGAAATATATATCTATATTTCCACACATTTCTTAAATATGATATATATTTCCACACATAAGATTTACAAAAAAATAAGGTGAGAGTTGCGCCTATAGCCACCGTGGTATTCTTAAAGTAACGTTAGGACTTCCTGTCAACAGTTCTAATTAATGGGATTGTATTTTGAATATCATGCTGGAACTATGTCAGAACGGCTTGATAGAGCAATCTAACCAACAATGACTAAAAACCGTTTTAAACAAAGTAGTAAAATCTGTTTCAATATTTATAGTACTTTAAAATCAAATTGAAATATTATTTTTATTTATATACAACAAAATATGGTATCAGTAAAATTCTAATGAATTTAAGTTTAAAAAAAGAAGAGAATAAAATCCCAGCTTATTGCTACGTATAATATAAATAATTTTAGCGATGTTGTAATGAAAACTACACGTAAAAATAATATGTTCAAATACTATAGGCTGAATATATGATTGATCAGTATATTTGAACTTGTTACCACTTAAATCCCTGTTGACATCAAATTTATACACGTTTATATTACTAAGCCTGATTCATACATATTAAAGTAGCAATATGAAGTACCATTTTCAGCAAATTTTTTTAAATTTTAGAATATATGGTTATTTTATTGATATTTTGTCATATTTTGGTATGATTTCAATAATTTTCTTTGACTACATCAGCCAACTGGGCTCAGTAATGATTCTATAAAACCTTTTAGATTATTATATAGCATCATTTTAACCTAACTAATAATGACCTTTTAAAATTTTTACTATCCAGACTGTTATTTTTCTTCGTAAAAGTACATTTTTATATTTTCATTCTGGTTGAAAGAGAAATTTCTTTAAAAAAAAAAATCTTCAAAATTGTGATTTAAAAAAAAATTTTCTGTTTTGATTTTCAGTTCCTTATGATGATTTTTTTCTAAGTATGTTTCATTTGTATAATAAAAGATGAAAAAATTTTAATCCTTCGGGAGGTGATTTAGTACATTAAGCTATAATTCATCAGAATAAGATAAATATATAGCAATTTTTAAATCCAATAAAGCTCTGTTTTCCGTGTCTGCTTATTCTTACGGAAATTAATATCTAAAGAGTTAAAATATTGTATTGAAAGTTGGAGTACATGTTAAATCTTACGTTTATGTGAAATAAATTTCATTGTTTTAGTTTATCAAAATTGTATTTTTTTAAAATTTATTTATCATAGTATCTCGGGAACTATTAGTTTAGTTAAATTGTGTTTATTAGATAATTTTTGAAACATATTATTTTGAATAAAATTAAAAATCACATTACTTGAATATAATTTAAAATAACCCGTTTGCTACTAGTGGTAAAATCCATAGTTTCAAAATGGGGTAAACACAGAAAGAATTTAAACTTTTCCTTCACGGTAAAATAGAAAAAGATATTCGTAATTTCTCACTTTAATATCTTAAACTACGAAAAAAATTATGCATTTTATTCATGCGTTATTAAAAAAAAATTAGCATAAAATAGACTAGCTTAAAAATAATTTAACAAAATTTAATTGGATTTTCATTAGAATATAATTGATCTAAATTGTTTACGGTAAATATGGGGCCTTATTTTTATTTTCTTAATGAAAAGCCATATATTTCATATTTTTTATTTACTTAAATTTAAATAAAGTTTATTTTGAAAGTGTTAATTATTAGAAGTTTACAGTGTTTTAAAATTGTTTTTCATTTTTTAAAAGACAAAAAATCTTTAATTTTTAAAAGTTGGTATGAATAAATTGTTTGATGATTAATTTTCTTTTATTCTGTTTATGAAATAATAGTAAAAACAGATATCAGAATCAAGAGGTAACTAAAAATATTCAGTAAAATTAAAATTTATTTAAATTTTCAGTAATATTTCAAGATACGATTCTTTATAAAACATTTCTTTCTTTTTTGTTATTTAAATCTGTTTTTTTTTTAAGCGGAGAAAATGTATCTCTTTTACTAATTCTTCACAATCAGAAACATCCTCTTTATATGTCAGCATAATAAGTACATCTAAATTATTTCCTGAAATGTTATCTCTTTTACAAGAAATAATAAGAGATTTTATACGAAGCTAAGCTCTTTTTCTTTAGCCCATAATGTCAAATGTATACTAACATCAACCGGCTTAAATAGCATTCATACATGGCTTTTCCATGTTATATAATATAATACGGTAGAGGATCCACTTGGGTTGTTTGAAAATTGACGACGGTACATCCGAAATCCTTTCATCTCTCTCAACCAACCCCATCCACCAATAATCACACACTTGTTCTTTCTCTCTCTTTCTCATTCTCTCTCGCTCTCTCTCCATTATAATCTCTCTTTCTGCTACCATTCCTGGTGATTATCATTTCATGATTAGTACTGATTATAAAGTGAAAAGCAAATCTGCAAATTCTACAATATTATCCTGATGTTTGAATTCATGTAGGTTACACTTTGTTTAGTCAAATCTCTACGTGTGGATCAAGTTCGTATGTTTAAATTTTAATACTGTTTAGTATTATTTATAACGTAATAATTTATTTTTAAATCGCCTTGGAAAATGCCTAAAAAACAAAAGAAAATAATTTTTAGTTGTATATCTCAATTTATTCTGTTATTTTATTTTTTCTTTCTTTTATTTATATTTTCTTTAAATTTCAACTTTCCGAAGTCAGTGTCAAATTAAAAATAATCACCAATTTACTAGCCCTTCATTTGGCATGACTATGATCTCAACTAAAAATAATTTATTTTTATTTTTTTATGTTTTAATGATTTTTTAAAAATAGTATTTTATTTTTTATAAAACAGTATAATTTAAAAAATTTAATTTTTTATTTAAAATAATTTTTTTTTATACTTTTTTTTTTACATTAATATAAAAATAATGAGCATTTAAAAATATTGTACTAATGAATAAAAGACGTCTGTAGTAAATGAAAACGCCGAAATATATTTGCCCTGAAAATTATAAGAAAACAATTGCATAAAAATTGTAAATTTCTGTAACTAACTCCATGTATGGGCAAGGATGTTTGGAATTTGGGAATTTTTATTTTTTTTACATCCAATTTTCTATAAGTTTCACGTGAAAATACTTAAACTACATTAGTATGCTTTAAAAATTCATGATAAATAAAATGACCATGATAATAAAGCACCTTGAATTGATTACTCTATCATTTTATTTTTGGTTAAAAAAGAGTCATGCAATATTAACGACTAGAAATAACTTAATTACATAACTACCACAGAAACTCCCTCAATAAAGTTATAAAAAGGAAAACTATACATTTCCAAGATGAAAACTTTTTTATTGGAAATCAATTCAAATATTAAATAAAAGATTCATATAATTTTTTTCTTTTTCTTTTTGCCCCCTTTTTTTATTCTTTTTTCTGTTTAGCCTCCGGAACTACCGTAATATATTACTTCAGAGGATGAATGAGGATATGTATGAATGTGAATGAAGTGTAGTCTTGTACAATATCAGGTCGACCAATCCTGTGAAGTGTAGTTAATTGAAACCCAACTACCAAAGAACACTGGTATCCACTATCTAGTATTCAAATCGGTATAAAAATAACTAGCTTTACTAGGATTTGAATCTTAGGACTATTGACTTCGAAATCAGCTGATTTGCGATGTCGCATTAACCATCAGATTAGCCCGGTGGGCTGTTTTCACCCACCTAATGGCAATTCGTCGTCGCAAAATCACTTTCTCCGTGGCGCGAGTGGTAGCGTCTCGGCCTTTCATCCGGAGGTCCCAGGTTTGAATCCCGGTCTGGCATGGCATTTTTCACACACGCTACAGATCATTCACCTCATCCACTCATGTAATACTTAAAGATAGTTCCGGAGTTTAAAAAAAAAAAAAATCCCTTGCTTAACAGCTGATTTTCGAAGTCGAAGCTCTGACGTTCGAATCCTAGTAAAGGTTAGTTGCTTTTATAAGGATTTGAATACTGGACAATGGATACCGATGTACTTTGTTGGGGTTTCAATTACGCACCCAATCAATCAACTTGAATCTGTACAAGACTACACCTTATTTACACGTCATACATATCATTGTCATCTCATTGGGCCTAGAGTGGGTTTCTTATTGTTCACTAATTGAACAGATGCTACGCACTCATTAAAAATAATAATAAATATTTTTTTTTTAAATGAATTATTTGTTCAAAATGTAATATATCCATGTTTTTTTTTTTACCATGGTGTAATATTTTTTGCCTTTTTTTAAATAAAAAATTTTATTTAAAAGAAAAATTAATGTTGTTTCTATCAGGGTACATCATTGATATCAGTCGGAAAATAAAATTATTTTAACTTAAGAATAAAAAGTTTTCTTGGTTGATAAAATTTAAGAAATTTTAAGATCGGTAACATTACTTTGAATAAAATTTCTGTATTTCTATATCTGACAGACTTATTATTTATTTTTTTTAAATTAACAACATATTCATCTCTTTTTAATTTTTATTTTTAATGCAACATTTTACAAAATAAATTGATAATTGGGGTTCAAATAATGACATTGTCACAATAACGGTCTCTTTCTTTATAATGTCTAAATATATATATATAATATATAAAATAAAGAAAGAATACTTTTTTTCTGATGAATTGTTTTGTTCTTTGCAAATATCCTTTTGATATAGGTCATGCTTTGTGTTCTTTGTAATTTCACCCGCTAAGTTGTAAAATTTTTCAAACTTAAAAGATCTACTTTTTCCTATCCATCGTTCTTTATCTTTAAACGATACTTATTAGATCTATATCTTTGTAACATATCATTTATTCTTATATTAAAATTGAATTTTTTTCCTCTTAAAATAAATCCTCTTCATCCAGTAAGTATTGTTTTAACACATTTTTTCTTTTAAACAAAAGAATAACGTCGCTGGAAAATTTAACATATCTTTACATTTCTGATATGTTTTAAAAAATCTATTTTCATGTTAAATCAGCCTAAACGAATTCAAAAGCTACTTTTTGCTTGTTTGTCTGAATAGTCTCATCAATAAATGTCTGGTATTCAATTTTGAAAAATTGTAACATTAAACTTTTCAAAAACTTTCGTATATTTTATATAAAAATATATTTTCTTGGTTACTATATTGATGGTATGCTATATTAATCATGTTAATCATTTTTATCCTAGCCGATATTTGAAATATAAAATGGTGGTTTACGAGGGTTGTTCAATAATAAAAGAAACGAATGACTTGTCTATGAAAAGGCAGTATTTTTCAATTCCGCTACCTTTAGGCATTTTTCCCATCTTTCCGAGATTTTCCTACTCCAGTTTTAAATAATTGTTCAGTTAACTCTTTAAGAAGGACAAACAAAAAAAAACTGTGGAACTCTACGGTGAATGTGGCAACAATTCTCAACCCGACTGTTGAATATTATCCCGTGTCTTTTGAGAGGTATGAGGGTTATCATGGAGATGAATTACCTCTTTTGAGAGAAAATCAGTACGTTTTTCTGCTTAATCGCTAGTTTCATTTTATTTTCCAACATCTAACACAATACTCACTGTTGATTTACATTGCTCCTCAAATTTCTATAAATTGGGTCTTTATAGTCAGTTGGTATCACTTTACTGGATACCGCATAGGTTTTAAATGTTTTCCTGATGGCCGATTCGGATTTTTCAGTTCTGTGCTGTGACAATCCCCACCCAAAATGGTGAATCCAAGTTTTATTATAAATTATTTTGCGATCTAAAAAATCAACCTTCCGTTAAATACCATCGTTTAAGTTCCGTAGAAATATGAATGTGTCTTCCTGATTTTGAGTCTATTGTCTCATAACACACTTCGATTACTTTTTGCAATAATTAAAGTATGAAAAATGGAATGAACAGTGAAAATTTTCGCACCATAATTTAAAAAATTTTGCAAATTTTTATGTAGTTATCTATCCTCGCGAATAATATTATTAATGCGATTTTTCTAAGCCGAAACTTCCGCTAGGAAGACTGACTAATTGAAACTATTTAATTTACTTTGCACAGCAAAGCATTAAGCGAGTGGAATTTGGCAGGTATTAACCTTCAGAGAAAAAGATTTTTCACAGCGCGCTTTTCTTCCACCATACACTTTTCAAGGAACTTGATATTTTCAAATTAAAAAAAAATAGGTTATAATATTTGAACAACTGATATTTTTGAACAACTGATATTTTCTATGTCAAGTGTGTCAACTTGAACGTCAGGCAGTTCAGTTTATTTTATTAATGAGTGGTTCCTATTTGTCTCTTTAATTATTAAATGACTCTCGTTTGTTAACGGTAAAAAAAAAAAAAATTAGTTTTTTTTCTCCATTTCTTTTTTATATTAATTAAATTACATAAAAATAAGCCTTTTGGAATTTAACCCCAATTTACGCCCTTGTGAACCGCACAAAAATGTAATCAAAAATATTTTATTAACTACATAAACTAATATTTTCTCTTTTTTTGCTAAATTGAAGCCTTATTGAGTTAACTAATCAAATTTAGATTTAATTGATTAACAAAATTTTTCAATTAATAACTTTTTCAGTTAGAAGTTGTTAAATTTAAAATATTACGGAACTTTTTTAATGCAATTTGTATTTATATTTTCATATAGAATATATGTTCATTATATATTTCACCGCTTTGTGGTGGTTGGTTTTGTATGAATTTAGGTTAACAGGAAAAGGATCATCTTTGTTTTTACATCAATTTTCAAATGAATTTTTAATCTTTACAATTATATTAAAATTTTAAAAAAATAAAGGGATTCACAATATTATTTTGTATATGATTAATCGATTTGAAAACGGTTCAGAAAAAAAATTATGATAAAATAGTAATAAAGCTCTAATTTTCGACCCTCCGTAAAGTTCCTTTTTTCATCACAAATAGTAACTGCAATTTTTTTCTATGTTTGTAATATAAAGAGTCTCGTAGTTTTTCTATCGTCCTTATATTATTTTTTACCCTTTTAGTTCTTTTATTAATTTCCTGACTGCTTTGAAACGATTCTCTATGCTTTCCCTTTTTATTTTTTTTTAATCCCGGCACACTAATTCCTTTCTATAACTTCAGTTTCATTTTATATGTCCTAATGTTTTGTTTGACTCGTATTAAAATTTTTTCTTGTTCAGTTGCTTTTTTACTATTTAGTAAACTACATATCAAATTCAAAAGCCTGCATTGAGGATTATTAAAAGTAATAACAACAGTGACAATTATAATTTTATTTATTAAATTTTTTATCTTTATAATCGTATAATATATATATATATATATATATATACTTAGATGTAGTTTTTAAGATAATAAAAGCCTATATCACATGATAAAATTTACAACCATAATTTTACCTTATATACAGATGTATATGTTTAAATTATCATTTTTACTAACAATAAAGAATGATAATAAGTAAAAATTTCTAAAAACAAAATCTTTTATTACATAAATTTAAAATATCAGTGTAAAATTATGTGTAATTCAAAATTTTATTGACATATGATGTCAATTATAGTAATAATACATATATATTACATATGTATTATAATTAAATCAATGTAATACTTATTTAAAAACAAAGATAAAATCGTTAAAACGATATTTACAATATAATTTATAATTGGTTAATAGTGAAAGAGAAAATAATCATTTTTTTTTTTCAGAAAAAAAATTATTATTATATCATAAAAATAAAGATGAAAAAATAATATTTCATAAAAATAAATATTTTTTAGTTTTCGAAAATATTACACAAATTATTTTTATATATTTATTTATTTCTTAATGAATTAAATTAATTGCAGAAGATTTAAAACTTTTACATTAAAATATAGAAAAATAGAATTTTGTAGCGTATGAAAAAATCGGTTCCTGACTACAACTAGTATACAACTAGGAACTCCGGATGAAAGACCAAAACGCCACCACTCCTCTGTGGAGATTTACTTATTTTTTTCATTTTTGAGTAAAACAGTTTATAAGAAGAAATAAGTTTTCTTCTGTAAATTTTTAATAAGTATTTTACAAATTTATTTTTATACATAGGTTATTCAAAATTAATGAAATTATACTTCAGAATGATGTGTCTTAATTATTTTGTTATAATTAAAAATTTTAAAAGGACTTCTGTATAATTTATTACTAGGCTGTAATTAGTAATAAAATACTTTAAAAAAAAAAAATAAATTAATACATTTAAACAAACTAAAAAAATTCATATTGTTAATAAATAATAAGGTATTCCGTGAATAAAACCGTTTTTTCATTCACAATTATTTTTAATAGAATTAACTAAATAAAAAAACTAATCCAGTTTTTAAGAATTTATATCACTTTAAAAAGTGTTCTTTTCGTTATCTTTTCGTCAATCATAAATAATTTTTGCTTGTAATCCAAATATAATTTTCTCACATAGAATAAAATAATAATTTTAAATTCAAAATTTGTCAACATTTAAACTCAAAGAACTGCAAAATATATCGGTATGAATCTTAAGACATTTAAATAGAACTATCTTTTTTACAGCCTTCAAATTGCGAGTAATTATTAAAAAGAAATTTGCTTAAAATTTTTAATTATATTAAATAATTTTAGATATTAACATATGAAAAATGCAAATATGTCGTCAACATATTAATATAGAAGTAATCCAATTTTCTTTTACATAAAATTAATCTAAATTATTACATTATTTTACAAATAGAAAAAATACTGTCTGTAATAATAGTTAAGTTGTAATGGTAATAATAGTAATAAAGGAAAGCAATTACCACGGATACTATTGTTTTAGATGGTACATTCCAGTTCATACTATCCTTTTACCAGTTCTTGTTAATTAGATTCAGTGGTTTTTCAATTATTTAGATGGCATTGTATTATAGAGTCATAGCTTTATTATCAAAAGAGATTTTATATTGCTTTAAGAATCATGGAAAATGTCATCAGCAAAGGGATTTTAAATGTCTAAAATTCTTGAGTTACAGATTTAGTCCAGCCATAAGTTCTAATTTATTTCTGTATTATTATTATTCTTCTTTTTATTAAATTTGTTTTAATTATTATTTCTATCAGTCATGAAATCTTTTGCTTTGGAAAAATAAACTCGTATCAAATTATGTTTTTTGTTAAATACTAATTTTTTTTATAAAAAAAAAAAAAAAAAAAAAAAATAGTTAGTACTCAGCACCACAAAAATTCTTTTGTAATAAGTAAAACAATTTTTTTATAATAAATTTTTTTTTATTTTCCTAAAAGACAAAAAAAAATCATTCGTATATTAGTAAGTTCTCAATTTTAAAACCCAGTTTTTAATTTTAATTTTATTATTATCTCTTCCTTCTACTTGTTATTGTTCTTTACCTTGTACTTTTTCCTCTCTCTTCCAATTCATTCATCACTAGCTTCTTCCCTCTTCTCATTATTATTATTATTCTTATATTTAATTCTTTTACTTCTGTCCATTTCTAAAAATAACTTCCTTGCCGTCTTTTTGAAGTATTATTTTTTGATGTTTCTTTTTTTTCAGAAATTAATAAATTTGGTAACTTTTTTTATATGAGAAAATCTTATTGATTAGTAGTGAAAGTTATTCATTCAAGAGATTTTTTTTTTTTTAATTTTCGTTCATATTATTTTTTTTAATTTTATTTCGTTCAATGAAAATTATAACTTATATACTCGTAGTTACGAACAAGGATTTCAACGTAGATATGAAAACTATCTTTCTCACCTTGATTCATTTTCTTTCTTGTTTCGTAATTATCATTGTTTTTTCCATTGTTAGTTTTCAGTTTGTCTTATTATATAGCACGTTAAAATTGTAAATATAAACACATGGAACATTATTTTAATTTGTTTTTCTTTTTTTGATAGCATCCTTTATCCCGAAAATATTTATTAAAATATTTTATCTGTGTTCAATTAATGTTACTACGAATTTCATTTATAATTTATGAAAAAAAAAATTACATATATATATCATATATCTGCGGGAATGAATATCAGGAAGTACGGAAATGAAATTTGTGGCATTGGTCCATCGCAGAACTAAAATAGATCTCGTAAGATATAACCCCTAGATAGATATAAATTGAAAAGTTTAGCGTAAAATATTAAGTGGTGATAAAGTACTGAGTACTGCTTAGCCATAGCAGTACAGATGTCTTCTTTAAGTAATATTCCGTTATCTTCACTTTATCTCGTTTTGTACTTAACAAAGGTTGTTTTTAAAGGTTATAAAGCGTTGTATAGATGATATCTAATCACATGCATACTGTTAGAGCGTGATTAAGTGTTCACCGTATATTAATTATACTTTAGCGAATACTTTGCTTACGATTCATCATTCTTATTTAACTCAAGAGATATTCATTGTAAGCTTGTTAATATACGTAAATAAGTTATTTTATACCCCTCACACACATTCACACATATACACACACACACGCCGGAATTGTTGTTTTTTAAATAACCTCTTAGTAACTGGGAATATATAATAGAAATTTACAAGATGCAAATTGTAAACGTAGCATATAAAAATCAAAATTTAAATCTACTTAACAATATGAGATTGAAAACAATTAATTTGATGAAAAAATGTTAACAATCATAACACAGATTAATTATTCCGTAATATCCTGACGTTTTTAATTTCAAAAAATTTCCAGTCCGGCTGGAGTTTTTACTAATTGGTTGTATTTTCTTTGTGTAACATAATATAATAAATAATCTCTGAGGTTTGCAGTAGTATGTGTGTGTGTAATAATAGCAAGTAGGATTTTCATAAATATAACTAAAAGTAAAAAAAAAAAAAATAATGAAAAAACTCACATCTTAGACGAAAGAGAAGGAACTTTTATATATAAAAATTTCCTTTATTGTTTGTTTTTTAAATTCAAAAATATTTTAATAAAATTCAAGTTTATGAAAGACTTATTTTTTTATAAAGAGTGATTGAAGCGAAAAACTAGGAATTTAGGTTTTAATATATATATATTTTTTTAATTTATCATAACGTCTTTAAACATTGATCTATAGAAAGAAAAGAAATACCATTTCAAAGAGGCAATGTTTGTTTTTCAGTCTTGTATATAAAGTTTGCTTTTAAGTATTTCTGTTTTCAAGAAAAGTTTTAGATGAAAATTCCTTTGACCATAATGATTGAATTTATATATATATATATATATATAATAAATTCTCTGTAAAAATTACGTGGAAATATACACTGTAAAGATCTTTTCTGAAAAATAACAGTATAACACTAATATTTTAAATTCTATTTACAATACATGCATGTTTTTTTTCTTATTCTTTATTAAAAATGAACTCATTACGTGAAAATCTGCCTGTTGGCCTCGAATCAAAAAAGCTACACTTATTATCTGTTCTCGGAAATGTAAATTAATGAATAAATAAAAGGAAGGAAACTGTTGAGGTACAAAAAAATATAAATGTTGATAAAATTAAGTATATAATAAAAAAGAAATTAAGTAAAAATATTCCTTGAATATATTGCGCTATTTATTTAAGACTAGTATCTTTCTTAGATTTTAAAGATGCAGATTTTCAACTACCCGAATAATAGAATAGTTAATCCTATTAGAAATTTTTTTTTTAATTTAATCGTTTACTTATTTTGGTATAAATATTTGGTACATTAAGTTATATATATGGTAATTTTTAATGTTGGATTACGGTAAACGATGTTTCTTTATAAGACTATTTCTATTAATAAATGTCTTCAAGTTGCCAGTTAAATTTCTACAGTAACATCTGGGATTACGGTTAAATATGGTCGTTGCATTGTTTAATGACGAGAAAGGTAAATCGTTGTTGGTATACATTTGTTTATGTGTCATTGTGTGTTAGTATTCGTATGTTCAGGAGGGTAGTTTGTCGACAGGTGTCCTCTTGTCACATTTTCTTGTAGACACTAGACACCAGGTGCGGAAACACATTGTCACTGACGCCCTACCCCTTCGTGCACTGCTTGGCTTACTTAGCATACCATAACAATACTCGTTTTACATCACAGTTCTGTCTTCTGTACTCTTCTCTTTCTGTTAACGCATCTTAGATGATGAGATTCATTTTCTATCTCCTTTCTCAGCTTCTCCCAAGTTTATCCATACCATTTTATCTGGTATTGTATTATATAATAAGTTTTAAATTTTCTTACCCGGTTGGTTTGTGGTAGTTTTATTTTAATAAAATCTAAACTTTTTTAAAAATTATTCCGAATCGCTGATATTAATTATTTATGAACTGTTTTTTTAATTATCGATTGCACAGATTTTCATTAATATTTTGTAATAATTCGTTACTATTCCGTTACATTTATTTTTCTTTTCCTTTTTCCTAACTCAAATTCCTGCATCCTTTTTCAGTTCTATACAATTTTTAAAACGATTTTTGAATTTATTTTTAATAAAATCTACAATTAAAATAATAATAAATAATCCAATTAATAAAATAATTTCTACATCAGTTTTTGTCTACGAACTGGCCTAATAAGAGAAGAAGATAAAGTGATAAGATAATAAGCAGTCCAATAAAGTGATGCTAAGATTATTTTAACTACTCAATATAGACTTCATATTATTCTCTCCACTAATTAATGAAGATTTTTTTTTTATTTTTAGTATTAGTTAAATACCAATTAAATATTTCTAAAAAGGTATTAATCAGCTTTCGTAAAATTCTTTTAAGTAATAAAAAACTGAATGAAAAGTAAATGGATAATTAATTTAAAAGTATTTTAAATGAAAGACTAAAATATATGTTTGTTATAATGATACAAGAAATATTATGATTTGTTCATGAGTAAAAATTAATGTTGAAGAAGCTTTGTTTACGACTTCAAATAATTGTAAAGCTTCATTGAAAGTTAGTGATGTAGATGTAATACAGAATGCTAAATTAATTTGATTAGAAAAATACTAAAAAATAAAAAAAAAAAAAAACTTATTGCATGGATTTAATTAAATAAATAAAATCAGAATTGCGAAATATTTTACCGTTAAATATGGTTATGGCTTTTTGGACGATGTTGGCGAAAGAATTTTTATTAGATAATAAGTAAAAAATCGAGATCTTTAGTATGTCCAGATTGAATGTGGTGGAAAATAAACTTAAAAGACATGCAAGCTATTCAATATTTCCAGTTATTGCCTTATGAATATTTTTCTCTCTTCATCGTTCAGAAATTCTTATCTCTAAATTCACTTTCTTGTATATCAACTTTTTTTTTTTATAGTCCATTTACAGATTCAAGTGCTGGTTAAAGTCATACTTTTGACAATAATATATATATGTTTTCTTTAATTTACAAAATTTCAGTATTGATTGTATGAACGAAAAAGAGTTTAACAAATAAAGAGCTGTGATAAACTGTTATTAAAATAAATTAGAAATGAATATTACGCTCAAAAAGTGTTAAATTAAAATCTGAAGCTCGACAATAATTCAGATTTATAAGTATTCATCATAATTAGACAATGCAGAAAATGCATAATTAGACAAAGCTTTCTTTATTTACCAATAAATTGATAAATAAAGAAAAAATAAATAAGGATAAATTTCATGTGTTAAATATTTATAACGAACAAGAAGACATCTATTTTTATTTTAACAGGATTTGAAATCCTGTTAAAAATATAACAAAAAAGTGTTATAGTTTTAAGGATTTTTATAATCGGGATTGCCTAAATCGATCGTATTTTTTTTTTCTTTTTAATTAGAAATTATACGGGCATCGACTGCTATGGTCATTAGCCCCCGTCACATTCTTAATTCTTAAAATTAATCATTAATCACTGTAAGGCTTTTACATCCTGTAAATCCTTTACAGGATGTAAAAGCCCCTGATATTTAAAAGAAAAAATAATTTATTTTAACAACATGAAATTTATTGACAATATCAAATCGTTAAATTTAATATCTATAAAACTCGACTTCATCATTTGTACTTACAGCTTTCTATAATTATACGCTAGTTAATAGTCCACTGGCGTGCAGATAAGCCTTCATTTTTCCTTCATTTCCATTTTCCATATCAGCAGCAATTTTATTTACTAAGCCGAACCTCTTTATGAGGTCCTCATGCATGGTACACTCTTCCATTAGATGCTTGACTGTTAGTGGTTAGTTACAAACACCACACATTGGTCTATCTTCGCCGGTTAACAAATATGAATTCGTTATATGCGTGTGACCGATTCTAAGTCTAGTCACCGCCACTTGTTCACGACGAGTCAGCATCGCGTCGCTCTTCTATTTGTATGGAGAGGCTTTAACGGCATTTAATTTATTACCCAATCCTCTCAATTCATTATTCCGATATCGATCGTATTTTTTACTTTTATTGTTAACTTCTACTTTAAAGACCTCTATATTGTAGTTACTTTATAGAATTTTTTGAATACAATTTTTTCTTAAATATTTTATTACTTTTTTTTTTTTTAATTTATTTATGTTTTTTTTCCGCAATTTCTAATGATGATGAGGATGACTTAATAATTGAAGTAGGTTAAAGTTTAAATTAGAAATTTTTATGAATGTCTTTTTCTTTTTTGTGAGGATTTGTTAAAAATCTTTAAGATAACGTCAGGAGCATTAGATGAGAAAAAATTTATATGGTTTCTCTTAAACTATTTCATAGAAAAAGGAAATAGTATAGGGAGGAGCAAAATCCAACAATCTCGATCCCAAAAAAAATTATATTTGGAATTTAAAAAATGTTTTTCTATTAAGCCAGAAAGAATTAGCCTACAATGGCAGAAAGGATATGACAAAAAGGAGCTGTATTTTAGTGATATAATTACTGTTTTTTGTGACATTGGATTTTCAGAATGGTAGTTCCGTTTTGAAATAAATATCAAATGATTCGTCTGAATTGTTAAGTGAAATTTAAGTGACACTTAGAATATAACAATTTGAAAATTGTAAAATAAATGATGGCACAAGTAATTACTAAAAAAGAAATCATAATTTTTAAAATTTATTGTGGTATCAAAAAAATATATGATTACGAGGGGAATTGAAAAAAAAAGTGTATTATATCGTTACGTATTTATACTTTGTATTAAGAATGATTACAAATATGTTATAAACTTAGAGCACAATTTTAAAGCAAAGATCAAACTTAAAAAAAATAAAAACAAAGGATCAAAAAATTAAAATAATTTAATCATAAAAACAGCACATTAAACACCAAGCAA
>JAAAKQ030008477.1:5891-18504 GCA_010016005.3 Zanna intricata | reverse complement strand
AAGGTATTACTTCAGAGGATGAACGAGGATGATGTGTATGAACGTGAATGAAGTGTAGTCTTGTACAATCTCAGGTCGACTACTCTGCAGAAGTGTGGTTAATTGAAACCCAACCACCAAAGAACACCGGTATCCAAAATCTAGTACTCAAATCCATATAAAAATTTTTACCTTTACTAGGATTTGAACATTAAAACTCTCGACTTCGAAATCAGCTGAATTCAAAGTCGATTATGAGATATTACACACTGAAAACCACACATAAATACATTGTGGGTTACTGTACCAGTGTTGGTGGCCTCTAAATAGTTTAGGGGGCTCTTGTCTGCTGCATATCCTGTCCCCGCCCTAAGGGGAAGAGACCTTTCTTGAGACAATTCCGCCTGCCACACCATCCCCTCCATTCCTAGTCCTGATGGGCTTTTCTGGAGGTTGTTTTTATATATCACAGCCAACAGCTAGGGTTCTGTCAGGATACTACTGATTTAAATGCCCCATTAGACATTTCCATCAATGTGTTTTATCAGCTTTTTCATTTGCGGTAGGTTTCTTTGGAAATCCTTCTTGTAGCCCATACAACTATTTAATGAATCCACAGTAGGGCAATTCCCGAAAGAGAAAGTATAGAGTCATACTTTAATCAAGTCTATACTTGACACTATAGTCAAAATATAGAGTTATACTTTTTCATAGAGAGAAAGTATAAAGTCAGAGAGTGAAAGATATATGTCATACCTTTTCTCTTGTCTCTTTGTATTAATAGTGAGTGTATTTTTATTAATAATGTTTAATAAACCTGATTTTGTAGTATTAGGAGCTGCTATTTAGTGAAATGCATGGTTGTTTATCCTGCTAATCAAAAGTTGACATTTTTTTTGAAAGTAATGAATGAAACTAATACTTGAAGTAAGGCATGCACTAGTACATCTTGTCTATCCCTTTCAATTGACAGCAATACATAGCTTGAATTCAAACAGTTTAAATGCCTTAAGTCTCACACTTGCAGTATTTTATTACTTCTACAGCTAACATAAAACACAAAACCTGTATTTTATAGACTACATTACAGATATATATTTTATTATTAATCATGTATTATTTTTTTTTGTCTTCAGTCATTTGACTGGTTTGATGCAACTATCCAAGATTCCCTATCTAGTGCCGGTCTTTTCATTTCGGTATACCTCTTACATCCTATATTCCTAACAATTTGTTTTACATAGTCCAAATGTTGCTGCCTGCACAATTTTTCCCATCTACCTGTCCCTCCAATATCAAAGCAACTATTCCAGGATGCCTTTATATGTGGCCTATAATAAGTGTGTCTCTTCTTTAACTATATTTTTCCAAATGCTTTTTTTTTCATCGATTTGGTGCAGCATCTCTTCATTTGTCACTTTATCCACCCATCTGATTTTTAACATTCTCCTGTAACACCGCTTTTCAAAACTTCTAATCTTTTCTTCTCAGGTACTTCGATCGTCCAAGTTTCACTTCCATATAAAGCTACACTCGAAACATATACTTTCAGAAATGTTTTCCTGACGTTTAAATTAATTTTTGATGTAAGCAAATTATATTTCTGACTGAAAGCTCGTTTCGACTTTCCCTCGTTAATTCCCTCCATATAACCTTTCAATATATTCCACCCACATATTGACCTTTTCTTTCGTATTATAAATCGGTATTCCATCTTTATTTAACACATTATTGACTTTTAATTTATGTGCCTCAAAATTCTCCTTTACTTTCCTGTACTCTCTGCCTATTTTACCAATGATCATTTCTCTTTCTACTTCTGAACACTTTTCTTTAATCAGTTCTCATACTCTTCTTTCAATCAAGAACAATCTTCTTTCACTAATTTGCACTTCCTGTTTACGGTATTTCTTTACTGTCGATAGTTCCGTTTACCTTCTTCATTACTAGCAGTCTTATACTTTCTACATTCATCCATCAGCTAAAATGTATCCTATGATATCCAAGGTTATACTTTCTACATTCATTCATCCATCAGCTAAAATATATCCTATGATATCCAAGGTTTTCTACCAGTTCTCTTTGTTCTGCCTAAGTTCACTTCTGCTGATTTAAGAATTTCCTTTTTAATATTCTCCCATTCATCTTCTACATTTTCTACCTTATCATTTTTTTTTTACTCAGACCTCTTGTCGTCTTCCTCAAAATTCTTTTTTACCTCCTCTTTCTCGAGCTTCTCCAAATTCCAACAATACATCTGACGTCTCTTCTTCAGGTTTTTAAACCCCAATCGACATTTCATTATCACTAAATTATGGTCACTCTCAATGTCTGCTCCAGGATATGCTTTGCAATCGAGGAGTTGATTTCTAAATCTTTGTTTAACCATGATGTAATCTATCTGATACCTTGCAGTATCATCAGGTTTTTTCCATGTGTATATTCTTCTATTATGATTTTTAAAATGGGTGCTGGCAATTATTACATTATACTTCATGCAAAACTCAATAAATCAGTCAGTCTCTTCTTTCATTTCTTTTGCCCAGAAACAATATTTCCTTCCTTGCCTTTTACAATGCTTGCATTTCAATCTCAAACTATTATTAAATTTTCATCCCCTTTTACGTGTTTAACTGCTTCATCAATTTCTTCGTATACACACTCCACTTCATTATCATCATGGGCACTTGTAGGCATATAAATGTTAACAATTGTTGTCGACTTAGGTTTTGATTATATTTTTATGATAATCACTCTACCGCTAAGGTGTTTTAAATACTCTACTCTCATCACTATCTTCTTATTCATAATAAAACCTACTCCTGTTTGTCCTTTATTTGTTGCTGAGTTAATTATCCTAGAATCACCTGACCAAAAGTTGTTTAATAACAGGAAAAATGATGGATTTCTGAAAAAATTAAAAACTAATCTTATGCCAAGAGCTGAATGGATGCAGTGCTTCCTTCACAGACATACTCTTGCCACAAAACGTATGCTGGAAAATCTGAAACAAATTGTTTGTAAAGCTGTAAAAATGGTTAATTTTATTAAAAGTCTACCATTATAGAGAAGGCTGTTAAACAGTCGCTAAACTATGCAATGAAATGGAAAATTTGCACAAAGGAAAATGGACAAAATTGCACAAATGGAAAATGCACAAAGAAAAATTTTTGTTCAATACAGAAGTCAAATAGCTATCACAGGGTAGTATTAACCCTGTTATTGAAACTGCAAGATGAATTAACATTTTTCCAGGAAAAACAAACACCACTGACAATGTTTTTATAGAATAATGAGGTATATTCCTGTTGGTTTATTTATCTGATGTATTTTTGCATTTAAACAACTTTAATGGAAATTTACAAAGACATAATAAAAACATTTTATTAATGAAAAAGTTTTCAGGTTTTCATTAAAAACCTTGATTACTGGTTTATTTGCCTTCAAAGCAAAACTTTTGATAGTGTTTACTCTCACTTCATACTGACAAAAATTTAAATGAAGACACTATTATTCAATACAATTTGGATAGCATAATGATGCATTTGCATGAATTCAAAATTCAATTGGCAGAATATTTCAGAAAGATAAAAATGATTTCATAAAGGCATGGGTACTGAATCCATTTAGTGAAAACATAGATATTGGGACTGAGAGCCAGCTCATCAAAATGTCTGCCAATAAAACTACAATTCACATCTGAAGATTTAGATGTGTTTAAATTTATGTGTATTAATGTGAAGATTTAGATTTAGATGTGTCAAAGTGAATACAGAAATTTAGTCACATGAGCATTGTAAATATTAATCTCTTTCACCAAGTATTACTTCTGTGAAAAGGGTTTTCGTCTATGGTTGCATTAAAAACTAATGCACAACCTCTCGTTAATTTATCTTTTTTTTACATGGGTATTTATAAATAAGAAAAATGTTCAAAATAATTTTTTTTCCCCATAAAGGGATTTCATTATTATTTATGAGTACAGTTGTAGGCGACCCCCCTTTCATATCACTGTGACTCCCAGGTTGAGAAATGCTCTTATTATTAAATAATATATTACACTACACTTGGTGTTCAGTATCTTTAATGTATAACTAAATATTTTAATAAAATTGGTTTACCTCCTGTATATATTCCTTTCCTTTAATCTTGAATTCAGTGTTCTGTATTTGAAAACGGATTGTAGGTAACTTCAATACACTTGTACAGTCAACCTGAAATTAAGAGAGCATGTATTTACTATGACAAAACAAAAATTTCAACACTGATAAACCACACAGCTCAGATGATATTCAACCTCTACAGAATAATAAATGAATAAAACAATGTGAAAGATTTAAACACAGTAACATTCACATTTTCAAAATTTATACCTAAAGCTCAATTAAAAATTTAAATGATTAAATAGGTGTTTTTATTACATAAAATGTCTTCTTCATAGGTTTCCTATTAACTTCTAAACTCTTGGATGAATATAGATTAAGTGTTGTATTTAATTAATCTAAAATCTGGCAAGAATGAAAGGGTAATATGTGATCAGAATACTCAATTAACTTTTCATCATTTATTCAATAAGAACTTTGTGTACTTGATAAAGAAGTATAACTTGTTGAATTAAATTGTACCTATGGAGAGATCATTATGAATGCTAATGAAAAAAGTATGTTGTTCTGTGGTAAGAACTCGCCCATCAGCTTGTGTAATAAAGCCAGGCTGGAACAAATTTATGCATTTTCTAAGTGTAGCCACTATATATAAGTAAGACCATTCATATTAGGATTACCAAATAAACAATTTTCTTAAAAATGGTCAGATCATTAAATAATTGAATGAAGTGAATCTTCCATGGAAACATGTCTGGGCAAGGAGTTTAAATGTATGTTTTCATTCCTGTAGTAATTCTGAGCAAAATATGATTTTTTATTTACATAATTTCACAAAAATTGTTTGAACTGAGAAAAAAGATAAAGGTAAAAGATAAAAACAACAAAAAATAAGGTAAACTGTTTCTTAATATAATATTTTATTGAAAGAAAAGATCATTTTTTAGGAAATTAAATTTCAAATTTAATGATTTATGAAATTTACAAATCATTCGACAAAATAAATGCAATAAAGTGTTTTATTAAAATTATACTTGTTTTCAACAAATTCAAGTTAAAAATTTAAAATTTTTATCCTAACAAACGGCAATAAAATTTTCAATAGTGTCAGTTTATTTGTTTGTTTTACCTATCTTCTCTTATCTGTCCTACTCACTGCCGTCTGAACTAGTTCACAAAAGCACAAATCCCGCACCTATTCCACTATAACAACTATAATTGACAGTAAATGTCTTATTCCATTGAAAGTCTAATATCAGTGACAAGCACACTCTAAAATTAAATGACTGCAACAACAAAAATTTAGACCTAACTATAAAGGGCAGAACAACTGCTGTTCCAGAAACTGAGATTCAGGAGGTGTAAACACTACAAAAGGTCAGCTATTGAGAAGCAAGAAAAATCATCAGCAGCCAAACACCTCTCCTTAATAGGGGGAGAAATTCTTCCTCCAAAAGAGGGCTGAATGGACCTACAAGTTAAAGTCACCAGTAAATATTTTGAATAGAAATAAAAGCACATCTGACCAGGCTAAAAATCTAGATAAAACTGAGAATCAAGCGCATAATCCATCAGATGAACCTGTTAGAAAAGTAATTTGTTCAGAATCCCCTAATGAGTTTATCAGTGTCTATTTAAATGTCCATACGTACAATTATTAAAAAAGTATATTAAGATAAAAATAAAATTATATTATAAATACTGAATAGTTTAAAAATACACATTTTTTTTCTGAAGAAAAAAAACAATTTTAAAAAAATTTTTTGTTGGGGTTAACCAAGCTGTAATATTGTTGGTTCTTTATATTTTCAGAGTAGTTGGAAGAGATTATAACGGAAATAAGTGAATACATACCTGATATCGATTAGTTCCTGGAACTACATAAGCAAGAATACGTTTATTTAGTTGCATTAGATCTTCTTTTGGTACTTCAATTACAGAGGAACCAGTATCAATAATAGCATTACAACTATTTGCACACATCACATTCATTGGATTTTTAAAGTAAACCCTAGAATTACAAATATTTTGCTGTTAAATCTTTTTTAATAATTATAATTAATTAAGTTTAGAACACATTTAGACAAAATAAACAAAAATAATTGTATTTAAGTTTAATATCCCGTTCCTACCCCTGAGGGACTTTACCGGGAGTTGTCTTATTGACCTTCATACTGATTACATATCTCAGTCATCAGCCAGGACTCGGTCGAGATGCCCCTAATGCATATGCCGCAGTCGACAATTAGCATCAGAGTAAAATACCTCATCAGCAATCACCCTCGCCATAGGCTTAGGTCGACCTACACGTAGCCCTAAAAGCTGTATAACCACAGCATGGAAGCACAAAACCTCATGCCTACTCTAAATCGATCTAACTACCCATGTGACTTTGAATGCCATATACACAACAGTCAAATCGATTGGAGATAAAAATTCCCACTCAAAACGTTGCTTGCAGCATCAAAATTTTGACCTGTAACACCATTACATGTGCAACATGCGAATGCATGTTGCTTGTGTAATGCAACATTACACATGTAAAGTAAGGGTAAGGTAAGGGTAAGAACCTGTGTTCTTTATCTGTTTAGACTCCGAAAGTAACGTAAGGTATTACTTCAGAGGATGAATGAGGGTGATGTGTATGAATGTGAATGAAGTGTAGTCTTGTACAATCTCAAGTTAACCTGGGAAGTGTGGTTAATTGACACCCAACCACCAAAGAACACCGGTATCCACGATCTAGAACTCAAATCCATATAAAAATAACTACCTTTACTAGGATGTGAACCTTAGAACTCTTGACTTTGAAATCAGCTGATTTTTGATGTCACATTAACCACTAGACCAGCCCGGTGGGCTCTGTCTTTCTGAGTTTGATTTTTTCCCACACAATGGTAGCACGATCAATATTTAATGTGCATAATAATTTTCAGCCATATTATATGCATAATTCAAATTTGGTAGCCAAGTAACTAGGATGTATTTATTATAAGTGATGATAATTTGACTTTTATAGGTGGCTATAATAACAAAACAAATAAACTTAAGTATTAGCATTGAAAATGGAATAATGTGCAGACTATTTTGGTGAGGATTTTATGTCGACAACAAATGTTTATAAGTTTTGATTTTTTTTCTTTGTTTTTTTTTTTATTGTGGGCGAAAAACATCTCCATGTTATCATCACCCAGAATAATATTATAAATATCAAAAAAATAAAAAAAAAACTTAAAAAATACTTTTATTTAAGAACTTAAAACTAATATCCCAGACAAAACTACAGTTTTCTAAAACTGAAACTAGGTTAAATTTAATAATAGTAAAAAAAAAAAAACTAATATCACAGATAAAACTAAAACTAGGTTAAAATTTAAAAATGGTAAAAAGTTAAATCTAATATCACAGTTAAAATACTAAAACTTAAAACTAAAATCAAAGATAAAATACTAAAACTTAAAACTAACACACATTAAGCCTTAAAACTAATATCGTAATTTCATTAAAGATCTGTAAGGGGTGTAAAAGGCCCCTTAACAGATAAAAAAAAAAAAAAAACTATAAAAAATTTAATTTTATTAAAAATACCTGTACATCGCAGGAATAGGAGAACCCGGTATATGATGTTGTGATCATTTGCAAGAATGTGGCGAATGCTTCCTGGTAGCTTAAATTTGCGACGTAAGGCCGCATAACATATACAGTCTAACAAAATATGACGTACAGTTAAGCGGCAGTCACATATTATGCACAGCGGTGCATTCTCGCCTGACATGAAATATTCGTGGGTGGCTCTAGTATGACCTATTCGCAATCGGCAAAGGACTACTTCTTCTTGATGATTGTCTGCACAAGTTCCATGGCAACATTGTACTTTTAATATGGTGCAGTTTATTATCGACTGCTGCTGTCCAGTCGTTTTGCCACTTTGTGCAAAGAGTAAGTTTTAGCGAATTGATAAAGTCACATGTAGTAACATGTGTAGTGAAACACGGTTGACTACATGCATTCTTAGCTGCAGAATCTGCACGTTCGTTTCCCAGAATCCTCACAAAGCTAGGGATCCAGCAGAAACTCACTCATGTGTTGCGATGGTTCAACTCGCCGATTGCGTTATATATTTCTATGACAATAGGATGTCTAGAATAAAAGTTTTCTAGAGCTTGGGGAGCACTGAGCGAGTCATTACAAATAAGAATATGTTGGTGCGTGGGGTTAATGATATTTAGAGACTTGTTTATCAGAGGATGGGATTCATTCATCCCATCCTCTGAAAATATACCTTAACGGTGGTTCCGGAGGTTAAACAAAAAAAAAAAAAAAAAAGAAAAGACTTGTTTATCGCATACAGTTCAGCAGTAAATACACTTGTGATACCAGGCAGACCAAACATATATGTTCTATTATTAACTACGAATGCGCAACCTACGGTATCGTCCTGCTTCGATCCATCGGTATACACTATTGTATCTGCGTTTGTCTTGGACAGAATATGCTGAAACATTTGCCTGAAAACAGTAGTTGGCATTGATCCTTTATTGTAAGTTGTTAGGTCAAATATGAAATTTAGAAGGTTGATCCTCCACGGAGGATAAGAGCACGAATATGTTGGAAAAATTGAAGGTGTGCCAACATTTAGAAGGTGGAGTAGACGACAGGTACGGATGCCTACCGGAGCAGTACAACGTGGATGGTTTTCATATTTGCCTAAATTAGGATTCCCAAGAGCCAAGTTGAATACAGGGTGATTTGGTTGTCCTTTGAGACAGGCTAAATACGATAATAAAAGTTGATCCCGTCTATCCCAAAGTGATGGTTCACCGCATTCAACAAGCAAGCTTACGGTAGGGCTTGATTTAAAAGCACCTGTGGCAAGCCACAATGAATGATGTACAGCAACCAGCAATTTAAGTACCGTATGACGGGCTGAAGAGTAGGCGATACAACCATAATTTAAACGGGAATGAACAAAAGAGTAATAAAATCGCATCATACTTGACCGATCGGCTCCCCAGTTTGTGTTGCTAATTACTCGAAGTATATCTAGAAGTTTATTATCGACTTTTATTTTTAATTCTTTTATGTGTTTGACCAATGTAAGATGACTATCAAAAACTAACCCTAGGAATCTGAAATCAGGAGAGACAGTAATCAATTCTCCATTTAGAAATACTTGTGGAATGGAAGGGTCCCGGAGCTGATAAAAGACTACACATTTTGTTTTCTCGGGTGAAAAGGTGAAGCCGGTAACCTTAGATCAAGCTTCAATGCAAGATATTGTATTTTGTAGTAATCTCTTTGCTGTGGATGTTGAAAGGGACATAATATATATATATATATAGCACAATCATTAACAAATAATGAACATGAAACTGGTGGCTGCACACATTTTGTAACGTTGTTTGTGGCTATGTTAAATAAGGTAGCACCTAAATCACTTCCTTGAGGGACTCCATTCTCGAAGATGAACTACCCAATAGAGTCTTCACCCGAACCCGGCACGTTCGAGCATTCAAGAAACCATTAATAAAAGCAAGTATATTGCCCTTGATTCCCCGTTCTTTAAGGGTGTTGAGAATACCGCATCGCCAGGCTGTATCAAACACTTTTTTAATATAAAAAAAAACAGCTGTTAGGCGTTGGCGGAAGAGAAAAGCATTTTGGATAGCTGATTCCAATGACACTAAATGGTCAATGGAAGACCGTCCTTGCTAGAAACCACACTGTTTTGGAGATAAAGGCCATGTTTCTCCAGATACCATTTAAGTCTGCGGTTCACTATTCTCTCCATTAATTTACATAATACGCTTGTTAAGGAAACAGGGCAGTAGTTTAAGGGACTTGCTTTATCTTTCCCAGGTTTAGGTACTGGTACAACAATGGCTTCTGACCAGGCTGAAGGAAAAACATGGCAGGAGGATAAATTATTATAGATAATCAAAAGATGTTGTAGCGCCGAATTAGGAAGATGTGAGAGCATGCTTAAACAAATGTTATCAGGTCCAGGGGAGGTGTCATGTGAGTTCCTAAGTGCGTGTGACAACTCGCTAGAAGAAAAAGGGGTGTTTAATTCACCGACTGAATCACCAATGTTTAGAGGTAATAATTCTTTTTGAAATTTGTGCCTCTGAAATTCCTTACTATATGCTGAGGTGAGGAAAACTGACTGGAAACAATGTGACAACTTATTTGCCACTGCTGTGGGTGTTGTTATGAGCTCTCCTTCATGAATGACTCTAAGAATGGACTGCGTTGGAGATCCGCAGATTGTACAGATCTTTTCCCACACAGTAGATGTGGGAGTGGTACATGAGATGGTGTCCACGTAATTCCTCCATGACCTCCTCCTAGAGTCTATGAATGCTCGACGACATTCCGCTCTCGCTTTGCGATGTAAAGCTAGGTGTTCACTAATTGGCCTGCGGTTAAAATTCCGCAGTGCCTGCTGTCGTTTCCTAATGGCATGTTGGCAGTCATAATTCCACCATGGAATGGAAGGACGTCTAGGGTTTCCCGATGTTTGGGGAATATACCTGTTAGCATTCTCAAGTATGAGAGATGTATAAGGAGGAAAGTTCATCAAGGGCGTCAGCACCATCATCATACAAATGTTTATAAGTGGTACAAATAATTTCAAGAAGTTGCTGAAGATGACAAAATATTACTCATATTATACCAACAACCAATGAAAAACTGAAAGAATAAAAGACAATGTAATCAGTAATAATCGTCAAATTACTATTACCACTAAAGTGGTGAGAATATTTTGTGGCTCATAAGAAACAATTTTGACTTTTGACATTTTGTTATGAATGAATAGCAGAAAAAAAATTTTTCAACAAAAGCAACACCTGACATTGCTAATGACTCAGAATTACTCAAACTTGTCATAACAGGTGATGTGAAACATGGGTGTATGATTATGATACTGAAATGAAGGTCCAATCATCTGAATTGAAAGTTTCTTGAAGGACAAAGATCAAGATCAAAATAAGCATACAAAGTCTGATCAAATCTTAATGATCTTGCTGTATTTCAGTTACAATGGTAGCACCCATTATAAATTCTTACCACATAGTTGCATGGTCAACAAACAGTATTACTTAGCAGTTTTACACAGTCTACATGAGGCTGTATAAAGAAAATGACTGAAAATGTGGGTAAATATTTCTTGGATTTTGCACCATGATAATGCTCCAGCTTACACTCCACTATTAATTTGTTATTATTTAGTAAAGAATTAACACCATAATGACTGCATAGCTTGCATTCTCCAGAATGGCACACAGAAACTTTTTCTTGTTCACATTAAGAGAGTATTAAAAACGTCTAAAATTTGTGATAATAGATGGAATAAAGAAAAAATCATTATATGAATTTAAGGTGATACAAAAAATGTTCTACAAATGTTTTAGGAATTTTAAACAATGCTAGCATAAGTGAGTCACAACTCTAGGGGAAACTTCGAAGAAAACAATACCAAGAAAGAAGAATAAGTTAATCTTTTTTAATAAATTATATTTTCAACAAACCTCATACACTAGAAGATTAAGATAAAATATATTACAAAATTTGAATTATAATCTACTAAAGAGTTGATGTCTTCAATCTATGGCAGTTTTTTGTGACCAGTAGTCAGTTTTTCCAACATTAAAAGGGTTACAAATATATAATTTGTTATTTAACTATTATAAAAAAAATCTAAATAACAATCTTATTTATATTTTAAGATAGATTAAAAAGTCCAGTTATCCAATAGGCACAGCTAGCAGATCAACTTGATTGTAACATCATGTGTTCTCATCAGCTGAGCTTATATTTCCTACGAAGGACTGGAATCTTATTTTCTTGTTACTTCATGAAATTTTAAATAAAACACATACAGACATGATAGTCTAATGCCATGATTGCCAAGATGAGTTCATTTAAGTTAACAGAGTATTTGGAAAGGTCTACAAATAGCTCCTCAACAGATAACATTGAGAGAAGCACTAACCTAACCTAGTGCAAGGGAGAAGCACTAACTCTACAAGATACATTCATCTTAGGTACAAACCCCATGAAATCTACTCAAAGAACTGAAAAAGGGAGGTAGGGTCAAGAATAAGGATAAGAGTTAATAATAATGAGATAGGACACAATTCTACTCTTGGAGAAGACAAACAGCCTTCGCAATTGAATGGTTTTACACAGAATGAAAGCAAGATATTTTCTCACCCTATTATGATTTGCAGTGATCTCCTTTCAACACACAATTCCTGCAAAAATTTATTTTCTTCCAGACACTAAAAATCTATCTAAGAACAGGTTCAGGTACTCATAACTTTATGTTTTTTTTTGGTACTTTATCTCTTAAATGAAATAAAGTACCAAAAATTTTTTAACATAAACTGTAAATTGTTCAGCCAAAGTCTGCAATTGGAAGGATAGTGTGAAAAATATCTTTAAATCATATACTTCTTCTACATATAGAACATGTGTATCATACACGTATATGTATTGAACATACAGAACATGTGTTCTACATACAG
>JAAAKQ030008466.1:0-18505 GCA_010016005.3 Zanna intricata | reverse complement strand
TGTGTGTGTGTGTGTGTGTGTGTGTGTGTGTGTGTGTGTGTGTGTGTGTGTGTGTGTGTGTGTGTGTGTGTGATTAATCTGATAGTCCAATGTTAAAACGCGCATGAGCGTGAAAGGAGGGAGGGCAAAAATATTTCTTTTACGATCAAATAGAGCAGGTTCAAAACGTTTTTAATATGCAGGATATTAGGAATACAATTTATCTACTGCAACGCTATGATTGAATATTACTACACTTTTGATTTTCTAAGAAGGTGTTTTGTGTACATTTTGTTAACATTGATGTAATATTTCACAATACATTCAGCGTCGTGTCACAATAAGCATTGTCAGCTGTTCTGTTTTTATTCGTCAGCAAATTCTTAGAAACTTTTTAGCGGTAATAGTTGTCCCTTCTCGCTCAAATTTCTCTGTGTATCTATCTCTCTCCCTCTATATTTTTTATATATGTATATTCGTGTCACATCGAGATTAATATCGTTAATAATTATTGTTGCTGTTGACCTAGTTACCGTATAATTAGTAGGATATAAACAATACCATTACAATAGATTTTAATAATTAAAATTTACATTTCGATTGAGGTTTACCTTTGACAGTGATTATCAGATACTATTGAAAACAGTGACGTGAAATTGTTTTATATCTTTTTAAAATAAGTATATGAAATCTGTCGTACCATACAAAAGTTAAAATAAAGCATCAACACAAGTAATTTCGTATCGCTGAACGCGATGTACTATAAAGTAAGTTATATCTTTCCCTCAGTATTATTTTAAAACATTCGTATTCATTTTTAGAGAAACCTAATCACTCATCTTCTTACTTTATACTTTTAATTCCTCTATCCCCAAAATTTTACGCGTGATATTTTTGGAACATTTCATTTACTAAATAATATTTTTCAGTGGTAATTGCCGTAATTACTTCTGTAGTCTTTTTTTTTAATTCAGTTTTTAGTCAGTTGTTAATTCAGTTGAAATAAATGCCTAATTGCGTCTTTCTTTAAGATTTGGAAGTTAAAACTGATATATTCGAACTTTACTCGCTGAAACACTAAAAAACATGAACCCTTTACTTCAAAATTTTATATGACTTTTTTTTAATTTTATTTTAATGACGTATTATTTTCCTAAGTTCCACGTAACTGATTCAAATTTAGTTTTCTTGAACTTAAAAAAGTCGTATTTTATAATGAATTAGTAGCCTATTCCAGGTACCTACAATTAAAAGGAAGGAAGTTTAATTATATATCTTACCTACCTAAAGATATATTATACTATAAAGTATAATATATACTGCTTCCTTAAGCTGATCCGTATACGAATTTATAACTGAATTCTTTTCTGACACTGACTTAAATACAAATTTTACACATAAGGGTTGCTACAAATTTTTAGTAGTACGAATGTTCTTTATAAAAGTTTCTTCTTCTTCTTCTTTCTGCCGACATTAAAAACTCGCTTGAATACTAAACAGACTACGTTGACTACATGAATCAGAATAAACGACAGATTCCTTCCTGTAATGTGTTTGATGACATAGGTTATAGTGCCAAAAGATCTGTCAGGAATAATATGTAAGAAGGGCTCTGTTGTTAGTTTTTAGATCTTACTGAGTATCCTGTGGATGCACGCATTAGGTGTTATTATTCACCTTCGTAAGCATGACTTCATCGACTTCCATTTTGAACCTGCCGCCGCTAAAGTTTGGACAGATCGTTGCTGTTACGTCGATATGGATGTCTTTCTAATGTAAGTTTTCCAGTTGACAGTAGTCGAGTGGTTAGCCCATCGGACTAATCTATTGGTAAACGCTACATTGCAAATCAGCTGATTTCGAAGTCGAGAGTGCTAAGGTTCAAATCCTAAAGATAAAGGTAGTTAATTTTATACAGATATGAATACTACGTCGTGGATACCGGTGTTTTTTGGTGGTTGGGTTTCAATTAACCACACTTCTCAGGAATGGTCACCTGAGATTGTACAAGACTGCACTTCACTCACATTCATATATATCATCCTCATTCATCCTCTGAAGTAATAATACCTTACGGTAGTTCTGGAGACTAAACAGAAAAAGAGAGTAGTCGAGTAGTTATCTCCAGCCGTCGTTTGCACTGTTTAATCGATGTCATCTTTTGAGCTATGCTTTTTTTACCTTATCCGACCTTTATTTTTATATTACTTGTCATAAATGAAACGAACTACCTTTAAAAAACGGAATTCATAAATTCTTAAACCGATTCCCTTCTTTTATGTTTACTTTAACGATAATACTGCATGTTCATAACAAGGCTGTTCACTGACCGACCGTTAATACATAAGTATCCAAAAAGAAGTCACAATTTAAATCTAAATCACATTTTGACTATATCTCTAAATTGTGTCTGTTATCTCTGAAATGACTCAGTGTAACACAATCGTCAGCTTCTACTGAATCCCTAGTCATATTGAAATTTCAAGTAATGAGCGCGCTGATCTTGCGGCAAAAGAGGCCTGTTTACAGACTCATTTCACTAATCGCGTTGTTTCGAACGATCTTGTCTGTTTTCTGAAGAGGGTTGTTCATGGCAAAATGAATGGAATCCTACCATCAACATTAAAACTTCGTCCAGCTTAAAAACACTGTGTCACCGTGGGGTTCTTCAAGTAAGAATACCCGTCGTGAGGAGATTATTATTTGCCGTTTGCGTTTAGGGTACACCGGGATCATTCATGGATTTCAGATGACTCAGACTGATGCACCCGTTTGCTGCGACTGGCAACTAACGGTGCAGTACATCCTTATGGTCTGTGTCTTTTATGCGGCATTGTATTGGAAATTTAAAATATCATACGAAATATCTTGGGCAATAATGCATCGATGTTTTCTAATGTCTTACGATGACTTAAGACCGTGCATTTGGATTCAAATGTTTGATTAAAACTTCCATCTTTCTCTCTTTGGACGTTCGGCAGTTTTGATTGTTTTATGTAAGATTTTTAATATTAGTTAACAATCCGCATAGGACTTTACAAAATTTAATTTTAAGGTAAATTTTAATTGTTAATTTTTATTGATTTACCGTAATAATTTTATGTTCGGGTGCTAATAACGACACCTCATTTTGCGCCCAAAAAGAAAAAAATTACTGCAAACCGCTTAATGTAAGTCTAAAGCAAAATGTAAGTCTTAACTGCTTAATATAAGTCTAAAGCAATCAACATCAATTTATAGTAAAATAATTTGATCCAGTTTGTCAATAAAAATTAGTAGAGTATAATTTTCCCAGAAAAAGGTGCCGCAGTTATAAACCTTCACACGACCGAGTTGTTTTAAATAAACTTTAGTTGCAACATAAAAAAGTATAACACTTTTCCAAGTTTCTACTGAATAAATTAACAACTTCAAGTTTTTAATTCCTGAAGAATTTTCTTTTTTGAGAAAGTAACTGACTTATTACATATATTCTAAAAAGTATTATTTAATTATAGAAATTAAAAGTTTCCGTATATTCTGCCTTGATTTTTTTTTTATATTATGTTTTGGGAATATTGAAAGGGCATTTGTTGTCAAACCTGCGAATTTTTTAACGTTTGTTACAATCCGTTGTAATATAATGTTAAGCAATAAACGAGGCATTTCTTGATAAATGCAAATGTGCACGCGACACTTTGTTTAATATGCTAGAAATCTTATTAAAATAAATCATGTTCGAATTAATGATTAATTTAATGATTAGATTTATTTTTAAATTATAACTTAAAAATAATTTTGAATAATATTTTTGTAAACTAGTCTAAGGTTATACGTCATTTTGAAAGACGTCTTTTGAAAGATATTATTTACAATTACATATATAAGGTGGTGAAATTGGTAAGGTACACAAGAAGATTTGTAATCTTTTCATCGGACTCCATTGATAAGAATTAATAATATGATTCAGACAATATGTATTTTAATTGCTACCGTTCTGAGTGCGGAGTAGATTACCTTGGCCTAATCAAACTCTCTACATGTTATCCACATCGATCCCTTGATCTACTTATCTTGTATCAGTTATTCTTCACCTAGTCATTAAATTATTTCAGTAATAGTGTAATTTAAATTAAACAGATTTTCTCCCGTTTTCAAATAATCGATTCATAATCTGTTAATTTATTTTTTCTTACAAATTAACAATTTTTAATTTTATTTGGTTTTAATTTTATAATTATTATTATTTAATTTATTACTTTTGTTGCGTTAAATCGGATTCATACTAGTTTACTTTTTGGATTATTTGAATCGTTTTACATTGCGTAATATTAGGTTTGAATTAGTATTGCAGTAATTTAAATTCAAAACGTGCCGCAACGGTTAAATATATAGAGTCTGTTTCCTGTATAACTGGCATGAAATTTAGATTTTATTGTACAAGCAAAAAATGCGCTAATGCATGAAAATAATTTATATTTTTTTCTTTCCGTTATAGAAATAAATCATGAAATAAAAAGGATTTTATCCAATAAAAAAAAAAAACAGTTAAATAATATAAAAATAAAGACATTTTCCGTCAAATTATTTAAAATTAGTTATTATTGTAAGGTTTTCCTGAATTATTTTTAAAATCAGTTATATTTATTGTAAAAAAAAAACAATGCAAAATTAACTCGATTGATAAATAATATATCAATTAAGGGAGAATAAATGTAATTAAATACTCTTTTTACATCCTCCAGTCCTATTTTTATTCTTTCTATGGATTTGGATTTTAGTGTGTAATAATTTTTAATTTAACACTTCATTGTAATTTTAGAGAAAATTGCCTAATAGATTCTTTTTATAACTCCCTAATGATTTTTTATTTAATTAACGATTACATTAGGAATTAAAATTTCAGGTAATATTTTCGTCTTCTATAACTAAACAAATAAGATACATTACAATATAAATTACCTATACTTAGGAAATAAATCTTGCAAAAGTATAAAACGTTTGTAAATCTTTGTGATTCTTACCTGACTGTAAGAATGGAAAATTTGTATCATCTTATTGATATATAAAGTTGCAATACTTCTTAACAGTAAAATCTCTTTTTATGATGTATTTGAATTTTAAACTAATACTTAACACTTTGATTCGTCTCGTATCCTCTATATTTTACAAAATGCCAAACTCTATTGGAATCATACAAATGTGAAAATTTTTGCGAGTTAGTCTGCGTTTTCACAACAAGTATAAAAACACGTTAATACTCAGACACGTATACATTAACGTTCATTTACCTATTTTATATCGTACGTTATGAAAATTACAAATAATCTTTTTATATCATTTAACGTACGAGTAAAATCCATTATTTTTCATTTATGTATTTTCTTATCCGGCTTATTTTGTCTTTATTTCTTCCTTCTTTTTTTTTTAATTTTACTTCATCTTGAATATATTATACGAATTTTTCATTCTTCGTACATTGGACATTTAGTTCTACTTCGAAGTAGGAGTTACATCATACAAATGAAAAGCATGTAATCCTAACCCATCGGTTCTAAAGCATACAATTTATGTATAGAATCTGAGCGCACAGTTTGTATTCTTCAATAATAACACAATAAAACACAACATAAATAATAATGTTTTAAAACGCGAAAAATGTATTGAAAAATACTAAATAGAAAAATTACTAAAATGTTCCAATGTATGCTTTCGGTTGTTTCATTTTTAGATGGCATTTTTTTACAAATTATGTAAAATTGTTTGGTATCCATTAAAAAGTACAGTATTACAGTTGCGTCCACACCGTTTAGTAATTATTAAAACATTCGAAAAAAAATTTAAACCACCTCAACGAAATACCATTAACTGCCAAACTTTTATCTTTTATGTACATAAAACCCTGTGACAATAATGAATAAAGATATAAGTAAGGTTAAAAAGAATGAACAGAAGATATGTAAATAAATAAAATGCTATAAAATATAAAAGGTTACTTTTGCATTTTGACCAAGATTATAATAAAATTAGAATAATGTTTTTCATGCAATGCACCTCTGTTGTGCAATTCAGTCACGATAATTAACTTGCGCATATCGACACGACACAAATAGATCAATAAAATGTGAGAAGTAGAAAATTATTTTCTTGCTTGAATAAAAACGTGAATCTTATTCAGTTTTATTGTATAATGCATGCAGATTGCATGGCGATGATATATTAGTCTTGTTATTCATTTTGATAATTGTACACGTTTAACAACTTACATCTGGTTTTTCCTTCTCATGTGCAGTTGTAATTCTTTTTTATGATATAGTAATACCGAATTGTGTTGTTAGATACAGTTTTATTTTTTATTGTAAAGTTTTATTGTAAAGAGCAACAAAACTGTAACTTGTTGCTCTTTAACCAGTTTGAAAATACTGTAGTAATTTTCTGAAAATAACTGCTAATGAGATACTCTACAATAGATTTGGTTCTTACTTCTAATTTATATATATATATATAACAATCGTAAGCTATTTCTATCCGAACGGTTTTCCCTGAAAAATCGTACTACTATTTTGTTAAAGAAATATTATATATCTAAACAAAATAATATTACTAAAACTATAATTTACGTTCAATTACTTTTCTATTTAATAGATTGTCTTTACTTTCATTTTTCTGACGTTTTGTTTGGGATTGGGGTTAATTGGCGTTAATTTTATGATCGGTGTCCTTACCTGATTTCAGTCTACCGAAAGGAATTGTATAGAAATTTTTGACGTTTAATCCCATCCCATCCTTAACAAGAATTCGAACACAAAACTTTACTCTTGAAAAGCAGATCAGTACAATTCAACTATGAAGTCTGACAATATTATATATTATAATAATATAATATATATTATATATTAATAATAATAATAATAGAATAAATAGTGCCAATTATATATATAAGTCCCTCTTATTATGTCAATTATCCTATATGCTAGCGCATTATCGTAAATCGTGAGTATTTTCAATCCGACTTAACATCAATTCTTTTCGTTTTCATAAAACTGGTTTAATTTTTATTCATTTACTTAAAACAACAACAAAAAATCAGATTTTTAACTTTGCTTGAAAACTAGGAGGAGAGGAAGGTTGATCTGCTGCCGACAGATCCTAAAACGTAGGCATGAATCCAGTGGAAAGGAGTCAAATATATGAGATAAAGCTACCGCGTCCGGGGTTATAGCTGATTCGCCGGTACTGTCGGATAACTGAGTTTAGGATGATGGTGTGAAGTGTAATACTGGCCAACGAATACTGAATGATTGATGATCACCCCAGGTCAGGAAATCAAAAAGGCCGCATATAATGTGCGCACTGCTTATCATGTCAGCCAAAAATAAATTATTGCACAGAATTAGTACGTTACAAAATATCCATCGTAGCGCTTTCAGAAGCCAGACGTATAGGCTCTGGCATCGCGACAGTACAGATATCTGATAGGGATGAAGTGATCACATTATTCTATTCTATTCGGTGTGAAAAACACACTGAAAGCCTTGGTTTGGCCGTAACCAAGAGCGTATTGGCCTTCCAACCCTTTTCGACCTGCTTAGCTGTTTTAAAACTAGCTGGAACAATCCGTACACATATCATCTCTGTGTATGCCTACTGCATCAGGTCAAGATGATGCCAAGGACATATTTTACACTTAGCTTCAGGACGCCATCAACACAATTACTAACACCAAACTAATCATTGTTGCTGGTGACCTAAATGGCCATGTAAGAGCTGATAGGTCTGGCAGAGAAACCAAGTTCGGAAACTTTGGGCTCGGCAATACCAATGATAATGGATTACGTCCGTGGCGAACGACAGTTTCAACAATCAATCAATTACTAATTGGCAAAAGTCTCTTTTGTCACCCAAAGAAGCGCCAGCTCGCATGGCCTGCCCCAGGTGGTAAAGATACATCAGTTCCTGACTACGTACTGGTTAACGCTCAATTTTGATCCACAATCAAAGATTTACGAGTAATGCGTGGGGCGGATTGTGGCACCAATCATTACGTTATACGTACAAAGATAAAATTGAGGCTTCAATGTGCGAAAAGACCGGCTTTCCCACCAATGAAGTGAAAGTGGTCAAAGCTACTTGAGCCAGCTAATAAACACCAATTCCTATTAGCATTAGCCAACCAATTTGCCATTGTAGCACAACTTGATGACGTGAATGCTGTGTTCAATAGCTGAAGTCGTATAAGGATGAGCGAAGAATATCTGCCCACCAATACGCCACCGCACCGCACACCACAACACAGCCTTGGATATCATAATATTACTTAGTCGATCAGCGTAAACTATTTGACTATGTACAGTACCGGAAATTGAGCCGGGAGGTCAGAAGGAAGTTGAAGACCACCGAGCATGCAGCATATTGGAATGATATGGCCACCAAAATGGAAGAAGCTAAACAAAAACATGAATACCGGACCCTCTACACAATCCTTAGACATGTAAGTGGAAACTTTAATAAATTTAATGAAAATATTCGGAAAGCCGATGGAAACTTTTCGATTTACTTCGGAACGACTTCACAGATGGGAAGAATTTTTCCAAGACCTTTACAACCATGAGCCGCTGCCTGTCGCACTAGCAAACCCGCCTGCCTTGGAACTGCTGAAAGGCCAAGTAACTGATGTCATACAGACATAGTAGATGAAGTGAAAACAATGATAAAACAACTCAAAAACAACAAAAAGCTTGGAATTGATGGTGAACAGTTGAAAGCTAAAAGCAGGTGACGAAATCCTTGTCAGTCGTATACAGTCACTACGATAGCTAATGTGGAAAAACTTACTACAGCATGGAATTAAGCGATTATTATACAAATACTAAAGAAGGGTGACAGTCGCGGATGCAAAAGCTAGCGTTACATAAACTCCTACTGATAACTGGAAAAGTTTTTATGAGAATTATCCAAACTTAACTATAGAAATATCGGCAGCAACTGTCTAGAGAAGAATAGGCTGGCTTTTGCCCAAATAGAGGCTGCTGCGATCAGATTTTCACTCTAAAACAAAAATTGGAAGAGCTAATACACTGCGGGAAGCGAAAAGTCATTGTACTCATAGAGTTCAAGGCGGCATTTGACAGTGTTCTTTGGCCAGCATTGAGAGGTGGCACTCAAGTCTGAACTTATGCTTGCCAAACCCATCCAACTACTTACGGAAAAGTGTAATAGCTCTAGCAGCCACATACGCATCCGTAATGAACTGTCTGATGAATTTCCAATATAAACCGGTGTAAGACAAGACTGTGTCATCTCACTTTTACTATTCAATAATGTTACTGATGTAATTATTCGGAAAGACTTCAATGGTCGGCGCTTTATCCAATACGGCAAAAACGGCTATGTGAGAGACCTAATATTTGCCGATGATAACCCTATATTTGCGAATGATGATGCAGAGGCGATATACACTCCGTATGATATTGCGAGTGCAAAGCCATACGGTCTCAAAATTAATGCTAAAAAACTAAGATTCTCACAACTGATGGCTCACCATCTGCTGTTTACTTGGCCGGAATACAAATTGAGCAGGTTGACAAATTCAAATTCCTTAGGTCATTAATCCAAGAAAAGAAGATTTCATTATCCGTGGAAGTCCGCGGCAGAATTGGCCAGGCAACTGTTGCCTTCCAACCATTGGGCTGGTGTCTATGGAGGAAACCAAATGTAATTAGGCTCAGATGTAACGAGCAGTCTACAATTGAACTCAAAATATAAATACCAAGCTTCAGTGATTTGGGCATGTATGTTGAATGTATTAATACCGACTTCCAAATCGTCTTCTTTGGGGACAATGACTTGCACAGTGGAAGATTCAACGAATGCACCAAAGAAAACATGGATAAAGCAAATTGAGGACAACCTAAACACCAGAAACTAAATATATCTGAAACAAAACTCGCAGCTACTGTCCGAGGAAACATTGGAAAAATATCGTACACAATGCTTGTTTTCCTGCGGCACCCACTACAACGTACTGGCTCCGAACACACCCCCGCCCGTGCGTTTGTTAAGGGTAGGAGGCGGATTCGACCGATCGAAATTTTAGTTAACGACTTGCGTGTTAGCGTTATACCCTATGTGAAGTATCTGGTTATGTGGTTTTCCCAGTCAAACAACTTCATCCAATATTTATTACAGACTACTAAGAGGGGGGGAGAAGGTGATTACCACGGTTGGACGATTAATGGGAAGCAGATGAGGGCTTCGGGAGAGTCCTGAAAAAAAGGAGACTCCTGATGTCGGTTGCGAGCTCCATAGTACTCTGTGCGGTCCTAGGGTGGATTAGAGCCTTCGATAGAAAGAGAAATATTCGATGGTTGGAGTCGCTGATGTGCAGAGCTTCACTTAAGAAGCGGGGGTTTTTGGTGGGGGTTTCGCCAATACGTCTACAGGCGCTGGAACGAACTCGACAGTACGAGAGCATGGGGAAAGATGAGGTTCGTACAAAGTTATTGGAAGAATGGCAGGAATCGTGGAACACAGCCAACCAGCACTGGTGGATAGATCCGGCATTTGATAGAAGACATGGACTCGAGGTTGGGAAGGGGCACGGGGTCGTGGGATATTAGTCTCTCATTTCCTCTCCGGCTACGGGGAGTTCGGAGAAGGGATTTTCCCGAGTGTGTTTGTTGTGGAGAGGTAGATTCGGTGCTGCAAACTTTTTTTGAATGCAATAGAAGGGATGAGAAGAAGTTCAACGCTCAATTAAATTGGCTCCGGAGAATACAGTGGCCCACATGATTTCAGGAGTTGGGAAGTGGAAAGTCTAATCACCAATATTCTGAAAGATAAAGAACGTGACTTTCAGTAATGGAGGGAGAGTTAAAGCCACCAAAAAAATAAGTGGAAGAACGAGACCCGGCCGCTGGGGGGAAAAAGAACAAAAGATCCAGAGCCGGTGGGTCGACTTGCCATACTGAAACTTCAGCCGGCAGGCGGGAAGGCCCATTAAGAGTCTAGGGACACTCCCCTGGTTTGAGAAATAAGTGAATGTAGATCCGACCCAGGGAAGAAAAAAAAAGATTTAAAGTCATTTGCTAATAGGTCTGTCTATAGAAAGGGATTGCAGAAAAATTGTTTTACGTATCATAAAAAAAGCATGAGAAAAGGAATTTCCGTTCCAAGCCATGCCACGATCAGCAAATTATTACAGTACTGCTACTATTAATTCGCTATATACTAATTCTTATCGTTACTTTTTCCCATTGAATTTATTTATTTTCTACAGTTCTTCAATATAAAATAATTACTGAAAAGATTAATTTCTGTCATTCACTTTCCGCTGGTTTATAATATAATCAGTTTTTTTTATTATATCAAATATCATTGTATGATTTCTACATTAATAACTTCTATATTAATAATTTCTACATTCCTATATATTTTTCAATGAGTATAACCGATCTCTAATCTCATCTTCATCAATTTACTATTCAGAATTTAAAGAAAACCAGAAAGAGATAATCGGTTAGAAAACGTGTCAATTGTTTTTATATTGATGAGCTAGGCGAAGAATTAAAAGTATTATAAGTAATTTTTAGAAATCCAGAGCATTTAAACAGGTAGAAATCACGCAAAGGTTCAGTGAGATTAAGGAGATAATTCGTGTTTATTTAACAGTATATGCACATGCATATTCGCACTTCTTACATTAAGACAGTCCTGATCACCTTTATTTTGTACTGGTAAAATCTTTAAGATTGTTTGCGATGGTCAGTAGGTAATTCCATTTATTATTTTTAAACGTCTCGGCTGCGATCTTAATTGTACCTCAGGCTATGAAGTTTAGTCCTATTATTTACGGGTTACGTATTTTTTATTCGTTAACTGTTTTATTTCTATTTGTTTAGTTATTTACAAAAACTTTTTGAAATTTTTAATTTCTGTATATTTCTCGTCTTATAGTTTAGTTATTGGAAGACATTTTATGTAAGCCTTATGCGTTTTCAAAATCTTTATATACTCATATTTTTTCCACCTGTTTCATTTTTAAATTATTTATTAATTAATAATTCAAGCATTTTAATAATTCAAGTACCGCTGTAAATAAAATGTATTTTTACGTTATTTGAACTGTAAAGTAATAACCTGAACGACACTTTTAATCACTATATTGCGATACATGAAAAACAATTCTGCAACAGCGGTTGAGGTACGCTTTTGTTTAATAACGATAATTTATAACGGTAAGCTGTACTAATTTTTGGAGAGTATTTTGTATCTAGAGTACGCTTATCTCCTCTTCTGAGGAAATCATAATTTACGGGCTGCAACGTGCATTACACATTATTACAACATATTTATTGTATATTATTCAAGAACAGTCCGATTCTCTTTTATGTGCGTTTTTTTTTTTATAATTATAAGAAATATTTTGACTGGAATTTTAACGTCAGTATGCATTATTTTCATTTTATTTAGTTATTTCGTTAACGTAAAAATTTTATTACGAAAAAGAAAAGCTATAATTTTTAATTTATTAATGAATTTTAAAAGATACGATCATTTTAAAATAGTCAAGCACCAAAGAAAAAACATTCTAAAAAAAAATTGCTTCTTGGAAAACCTCTTACCCCGTTTCAAATTTAATTATTCCCAGCCTCTTCCCGTTTTTGGAATTCTAGGTCATCTTTTTTAGTCCGTATGAATAAAAAAAGAAAGACCAAAAATGTAAACCTCACAATTACCTCATAATTTTTACTACAAAGCAGTTTATGAAATAAGTTTATAAATGGTAATGTAAATTGTTTGTGTCTGTTTTTAATTGATTTGATTAAGTTGGCCCGCTGAACTCTTGTTTAATGTTACGAATAGATGAGGACGAATTTAATGTTGACTCTCGTCTTCTCTCAATCAGTAAGACACTCTGTATTATAAAAAAGGTAATAAGCGCATAATAGAATTTCCTGCTCCTCCGTCTGAGCCGAGTTTTTTTTTATTAGAAAAAACGTGTGATTAGATCTACTGGTCCAATTAATATAAATATGATTGATTGATTTTATGTCTTATCGCAACAGAATTATAACGAATCCACTCCAAAAAAATTCAGAATATTTCCGCCGATATTTGTAAAGACAAATTCTATAATAACAAGATATTATGTGAAAATAGGTAATAAAATTAGCACCGGATTGTATCTTTTAATATAATAGGTCCGATGTAAGAATTGTGTGCAGTCATATTTTAAAATAAAAATAGTAAACTCAAATCGCTAAAGAACGAGATTTACTGGCTGCAGTAAATCAATCGGATAAACTTGATCGAATAGTTATCAGAGGTTGGAATCTGACGACTCTTATTTCACTGATAAATAAAGAACTAACAGAAAATGATTTTAATATAACCCTTTATTTATCAACGAAGTGTGATCGACGACCTTCATGTTTCCCATTGAGATTGCTTTTCTTCGATTGGAACCTATAAATGTAAAAAATAAATTTCCCTCTTTAATAGACTTTTAATCAATCAAAGTCGAAGAACCACCTCAAAACAGAGCTTATATAGTGTACATGATACCTGACTAATAAACGCTAAACGCTACTGTCCTCATATATTCGCTGTTTAACCGGCGTCCAGTTCAGATTATAAGAGGATCAATGTGCTTTCTTGATGCATTCGTAAGGCAAATTACCGAGGATTATCATTTTATGAAGCATCCAGAAACGCCGTTAGTCTGCTCGATCATTTCCGTTTATTACTATCTTCGCTATCTAATCGTTTCTCTTTTCTCTATCAAATGATCATTCACTTTGAGACACAACGAAAGGATTTCTTACGACATCGTTAATTTCTCTGCCGATTCATAAATGTTCAACGTATTTCATACCGATAAAATACTCATTTCTCTTCGTCATTATTGGTGATAATCTTCACGAACAAGTTTATTCAACTAATTCTCTACTTCCCTTACCTTTACCACCTTTCTCGTTCGATATTTGGGGATCATTAAAAAAATAAAAATCTACTTTCAAGAAATACTGTTGGTTATGACTTAATTCAAAATTCTCAAAGAACTTCGGAGGAAGTTTGTAGTTCTTTTAACATGGATTTTTAACTTTTTCATTGTTTTCAAAACGTATGAAATTCTACTTTAATGGCAAATATCGCATATTCTCCTGATTTTTAAGCCCAGAAAGCCATCTAGAACACTCATCTGTCTATTATTTTATCTACATTTTCTGAATTATTCGAAAATATTCTATTTAAACTTTAATACCCATCAATAACGATTTGTAAATCCAACCGTGTCATAAATTTTTCTTTCGTAAACTACATTCTAGCATCCAACAAATTCATTTTGTAGTCGATGCTATTATCTATACTTTTAAAATAAGTGAAATTGAAAAATTATTTTTCCTAAATGATATGGTCGCATAAGAAATTGTTAACTTTTATTAGAGGCTTAGAAGTAAAAAAAAAAAAATAAATAAAGTAAATTTTATTGAAACCGGATTGATTTAATCGATGTTTAAAAATCATTCTGGTAATCCGCATTACTTGATTATATTTAAAAATTATATTTCGACTTTATCACTGGATGGTTTAATTTTAAGTTTACAGAAATGCCATGAACACTCAACAGCAAGATCGCCTTTCAATTATATAATCATGTTTTTCAAATAAATGAAGTATTTATTTATTTATGACAGTATTCAATTCATGTAAGTCAGTTCGTCGAAATAAGTCGATACAATGGAACAGTAACTTGCTGCGTAAGCATAGCTTATATTAAAACGTACGATACTTTGTTAAAGGTTTTCTTTTTTAACCGTACTGTAGTAAAAAGTGAGCGGTTGTTATCACTTATATCAGGATGTTACCAACTTATTTTCATTCCATCGACCAGTACCCGCTGATGCAGGATCGTGACAAGCCAAGGTTAATAAGTTTCATAACCTGTATCTTTTCTTAAGAGGAAGTTATAACTACTTAAAAGGAACTACCCAACCTTGAAAGGAATTTTATTAAATATTTCTATTAGCGATTTAAAATTATTAGAATAAAAGCACGCTTGCACTACTTAATGGTCAACAATCGTAGTGTTTTCCTCATCAATAATTTTTTTATGTATTTTAATTCCTCCTGCATATAATACAAAAATTTGTGCCCGTTCTTTTTTTAGAGTATTTCTTTTGGAATTGAACTAAAATTACTTTAAAAAAGACATGTTTCTTACGCTTATTGTTTTATATTGTAAGAGCCTTATGAAATCATTTTTAATTATTTCCGAAAATTGTTCTGTACATGCATATTTTTAGTTTCATATAATTAAGAATCGGCAAAATATATCTTTGCCGGTACATTTTCAAAGTGTCCCTGCATTTATTTCTCAAAGTCTAAATAATGCATTTTCATGAAGCAAAAATTAAAAATTTGAGTCTTAGCATTTGTTTATTTGCCGTTTTTTAAAAAGTTTTGTAAGGTAAACACTTTTTAAATCATGCTCTGTTTTTAATTTATTGCATATCTGCATTTTTCAAAATATTTAAGCGATCCTAATACAAGTTATAAAAATCTGATGTGGACACAACATGACTTCCTTGTATGCTAACTAAATTACATATTCATATTTTTTGCTGTACTTCATTTAAACTTATTTCAATTGAAAGTGAGATAAAATCCTCCAATCCTTTAATAAAGTGGGTAGTTACACAATTGCTAAAATATTAGTTTTTATTAACATCAAATATTTATACATTTACTAATATTATTAATATTACAATTAACACAAATATTGGCTTAGCTTCTAAAGTTTCCTTTTTTTGTGCTAATTGTACTAACTGCTCAAACTCTAACTTTGTTTAATAAATTGTCCAATAAATGTTTTCAAGACTTTTTGGAGGAAAATACAAGGTTGGACGTGCCTTTGAAATCACCGACCGATGTGAAAAATTCAGTATGTGAACTGACCAAATTGATTCAATCAGCGTCGTGAGCCTCCACTCCCAATTCGGATTCTACTCTCCCAGCTCAAAATACAAATCCGGTCTTTATCATAAAAATTATAGAAGAACGCGCGGAGACTACGACGCGTATGGCAGAGAACTCGTTATCCTGCTGATAAGGGAAGACTTAACAGAGCTTTGCAAGAATTAAAAAGATTAATTCAAACTTTTAAAAACATTTCGTTTCAGTCTTATATTGAAAATATCTCTAATAAGGAAATCTGCTGAATATACTTTATGGAAAGCTACGAAGTCGTTCACGAGATCCCAGCAGTCTATTCCTCCTCTCCGTAAAAACAAGCAGAACATGGGCGAGAAGTTTTCAAGAAAAAGCCAACTTATTTGCTGAGCACTTTTCCGACGTCTTCCAGCCCAATAATATCGAAACAGATCCAAGTGAAATTAGGAGATTTTCCTAATATTTTATTTCTCCTTTTCAAATGTCCTTACCAATAAAACGCTTTACAATCTACGAGATTTCTTCGGTGATTAACAAGAGGTACATCCAAAAAAAACGCTGGGATATGATTTAATCACCGGTCAAATTCTTCAAGTATTACCTCGACAAGTGATACGTTTAGTCACACTAATTTTTAATGCTGTTATTCGAATTGGTCATTTTCCTGGTCCGTGGAAAATTTCACAAATAATTTTTACACCAAAACCGGGTTAAAAGCCAACAGATGTTAAATCTTATAGGCCTATCAGCCTGCTTCCAGTGCTCTTTAAAGTGTTTGAAAAGCTCTTTTTAAAAAGAACGAAGCAGTTCTAAATGACCAAATCCAAATCATCAGTTTGGGTTTAGGGAGAAACATGCTACTGTGGAGCAGGCAAAAAGAATTGTTAACATTAAAAATCATCCTTTAGACAACAAAAAATACTGTTCAGTGGTTTTACTTGATATCAGTCAAGCTTTTGACAAATTTTGGTACGTAGGATTGCTCTAAAAATTTCAAAAAAATGTTACCACACGTTTTCTATGTAGTGCTAAACTCTTTATCTGGAATATAGGTATTTTCAAATTAAACATAAAGAAGTTTTAAGGATTTGTTTCTAATAAAATCAGAAGTACCTCAGAAAACGTTCTTGGACCCTAGAACCCCCCTCCCTTTCTTATATATTACGTTTACTGTAGACTTACTAGTTATAACCGTTAGAACTCGTAGACTTGTTAGATACAACCGTTACAACGTTTGCTGATGATTCTGCAATTCTTGCGATGAAGATCGCAAGAATTGCATCTCTTGCGATCTTGAAGATCTTGAAAGTTGCGATCTCTTGAATTGCGATCTTGAAGATCGCATCTATATTGCATCTCCTTATATTCAAGATTTTCTCTCTCTTCTCGAATCCTGGCTTACAAGTTGGAAAATAAAGATAAATGAAACAAATTTGAAGCACATCACTTTCACCTTTCGAAAGGAAAACTGCCCAGCTGTTCCTGTTTCTAATATTCCAGTTTCAAGTTCTCAACCTAAGGTTATAAATATCGAAGGTTATAAATATCTAAGGTTATAATTTCTAAGGTTCTCAACCTAAATATTTAGGTTTTCATCTTCATCGGCGCCTTACCTGGATAAAACATATCAAATCTAAACGAATGCAGATAGATCTAAAGTTTAAAAACGTGTAATGGCTAATAGGACACAGATTTCGGCTCTCAGTAGAAAATAAATTATTGGTTTATAAATCCATCTTGAAGCCAATTTGGACTTATGGCTTGAATTGTGGGGTACAACAAGCAATTCCCATATTGACATACTTGAGCGTTATCAGACAAAAAAAACTGCAAAAAAATGTTTAACATACCTTGGTATATTAGTAATAACCTTATATATAATGATTTTAAATTACAAACCATTAGGAAGAAATCTCTCTGATCAATCAACGGTATCAAAATCGTTTGGATTGGTATCCAAATTATATGGCAGTCAATTTATTGGATAACACTATTAATGATTTTTCAAGATGACTGAGAAACAATATTCTTGATTTAATACATCGATTTAGTTAAGTGGTTTTAAAAACCAGTTCTAGAAGTCAATTTGTTTTCTTTTCATAATTAACTTTTAAGCTACAAACCACTGGATCTGTAGCTTCTTATTGTTTATTCCAAATTTGGTATATTTACTCATTGTTCGATTTTAAATCCGAACAGATTGTAAAGTTTTTTTTACGCTATAGTAAATATACACATAAATAATAATCCCTCTTAAATTATATTTATACATTTTTAAAAGTACATAAACTTTTATCTCGCTAATAACTTCTGATTTTTTTCATATTTCTTTTTCTATCGTTATTATTACATTATTATTTATTGTAAAACCTTTTTTACAATCACGGGTTAATAATTATTAATAAATCAAAAATGTTTTATAAAAAAAGAATTATATTTTTTTCCCCCTCCTCCCCTGGGTCGGAGCTACAATTAAGTATTGCTCATCCCAACCCCCGTAGGGGAAGACATCCACCAAGTGACGATTCCAGTCGCCACACCACCCCTCCCATTCCTAGCCCTGAGGGGCTTTACCGGGAGTCGTCTTATTGAC
>JAAAKQ030008454.1:16604-38287 GCA_010016005.3 Zanna intricata | reverse complement strand
TATTCAAATCCGTATAAAAATTTTTATCTTTACTAGGATTTGAACCTTAGAACTCTCGACTTCGAAATCAGTTGATACGCGATGTCGCGTTAACCACTAGACCTACCCGGTGGGTTATCGTAAAAATACTAGTATCACTCTTTTGCACTAGAATCTTTAGGATAACACAGCATGATCAAAAAGTTGCAGCTGTCAACAGTGGCTAACTACTCACTAAGTAATAGTAGTGGTGGTCTAAACTGAAAAACTGGCCTAACCGATTATTCTAATAGCATATACTTGTAACAAGATATACGTAAATCTGGTAAGCTATAGTTTTTGTTGTGGCTGCATTGTTTAGATTGGGATTTCTACATAGTTTGTTGAAGGCGCGCATATTGTGGTTTCCAAGAACTGAAATAAAAACGCATGAATGTGCAAGTTATACGACGACGAGAAAATTAAAATTTTAACTAGCATAAGATAAATAAAAAATAATATTAAAAAATTGCAATCGAATGGTTATATAATCTACCGTTGTCATCTTCATCTCTGTAATTTCGAATTGTTGGAGATAGTTTAGGGAACGGAACGAAAAATACTACCCAGATACGTAAGCTCATCTGGTTTCATATACAAGGAATTATTAAAAAAAAAAAAAAAAAAAAAAAACTAAACAGGATGAGTAAACTTGCTGCTTGCTGTTCACAATATTAATCTCCACATATACTTAAAAGTTTATGTGTAATGGCATGAATTTCAGGTTGAATCATTGTAAACCTTCTTATATATACGTTTATACTTAAGTGATAATTTTAACGAAGATCATTAAAGAGATCGCAAGTTATTATATGCTCATCATGGCCGTATTTAAGAATTTTCAATCATGTGAATTATTTATGAATAATAAAATGTTATTTTTATTTAATGATTGGCCCGGTCGGTATAGGTTTTAGTTAAGAAACTAGTGACTAAGAATGTTAGAAAACTCTACCTTGTATTAGTAACCTATCACAAATTATTAAATTTCAAGTTGTAACAAAATCTTCAATTTCGTTGCAGAACATTTTATTTTCTAAATACCACGTAAAATATATTAAAATTAATTTAACGAAAGTGGAGCCTATTCCACTTTTTTATACGAATACTTTCTTTCTAAGGTAACTTTTAATTAATACTGCACGTAGTAATCTGAGCAAAATTTACTGTAAAGAGTATGTATTTTATACTTTCGTAAATACAAAGATATAAAAGTAACATTATTGAAAAGATACTATAAATATTATGAACTGAAGCTATTAAAATTACGGGAAAAACATTTTTTTTTTTTAAAACTAAAAAAAATCTATTTAGGTACGGTAAGACACATTTAAGAATAAAAAAACATCTCAGCAATACCGGATGAAATAAAGTAAGTTTAAGAACAAAATCACAGTTTATTTTTTTAAGGGGCTTCTGGAATAAGGTTAATTATAGAGTAAACTTCTTTCCAAATTGACGTCAATTTTTTAAACAACAAAACAACGAGATACAATTTTTTCAGTTAAATATATGTACAGCATACAACCTGAATTGCGCTTAAATGTTTAATGCTCATTGTAAAAATAGGTTAGTGGTGTAGAAGTATTTTTTTAGGCCATTTTTGAAACTATAACACTTTTTTAAAAAAATAGTATTTTTATATGATTTCCACAAATAGGTTCCTTTCCTTTTAAATAGTAATTTTCCAATCAATGGAAAAGGCTAAATATCGAGTTAACCTCCCCTAACTCACGTAGGAAATTAATTTTTTTTATTTTTATTTACAGCTCCATCATTTTTATATATATATTTTTTGTTTTACTCTCTCTCTATATAAATGTATGTGTTCGCGCGCGCACGCGTGTATTTTTTATTAAGTACTCTCTTTATATTACAGTTTTGTTAGTTGTAAGCTTTCTTAATGTTTTATTTTCTTTTTAGTTTTAATTTTCTTAAGTTAAACTATTTTGTTTTCTTTCCTAGTGCTCTTCCGTTTGATTTACACCAATAACTTTCCGAATAAGTTTTACATATTAGAGATTTTTTAAATTTAAATTTTAGGCTATTTTCAGTTGAATTTTTTAGTTTTTTTTTCATAATAATAGTTTATTATTTTTTGTAAGTAGTATTTATTATTTACACCTACGTTTTCTTACTTACAATTAAATAAAAATCAGGCTTTTCATCATCTATAATGAACTTTGTTTAGTCTTTAAAAAAAGAGTACTGTTCGCTAATCCTTTGATTGTTAAGTACTAATTTACAACCTTATTACACTCACACACTTTCTTTTCTCCGTTTTTTTTTTTTTTTTTTTTTTAATTTAGACTTTTTGTTAGTTTTTTTATGGATTGTAAACTGATCTTTTTTAAGTAACTTAACAATTTTTTTAACTTGTCAAGTTTCTTTCGCCTTTTTTTTAACTTTAATGCGAAAACTTTCTCTTGATATCACGTTAAACGCAGAAATACATGTTCAGATACTCTTTGGAGTGCCAAAGGAGAATGATGAATCCCTGAATTTAGCATTTTTTGTAATTATATTCTCTAAAAATTGTACATTTTTATGATAGTTTGTAATACTTTATTTTGTAAGTTTAGATCGTGTGGTAAACATGCTCAAGATTTAGGATCTTTTTTTTTGGGGTAAAAAAAAGAGATCCTAAAAACTTAAAATTTGTAAGCAGAATTCCAAAAAAAAAAAAAATTTGTAGTATTTTGATGAAATTTTAATATATTTGTTTTATTAATAGAATACTATTATTAACATAATTTATCTAGTTTTCATAAAATTATTGAAAAATATCTATTTTTACCGAATACCATAAAACGAGCAGGTTCTAATTGAATCTCACGTTTCATTAATTTTTTTTCTTTTAAAGAATTATTTGGATGGTAGTGATTCATTTTTAACTTTTTTGTATATAATTTAAATAGAAGATTTTTAAAATGAAAATTCAGCTTATCTGCGGAGATGATTTGAAGGTATCTTATAAATTTTTTCCTGGCATCATTGCTAAGAAATGAATTATTGTAACAATTGAAAATTGTATTATTGTAACAAAATGATTAGCCTGATATTATTTAAAATATTTTTAATATTTTAAATAATATCAGGCTAACATTTTATTAGATATTTAACATTTTCACGCCATATCCAAGCAGATTATTACTGAGGAAAGAAAAAACCGCTCTAAAAAAAAAAATACATTCCAAATTTTTGGGTTCTATGCCAAAAATCTAATCAGTTGTTATGTTGTATTCATTTTGCTGTTGACTTCATCGTAACTAAAAAAAAAAAAAAAAAAAATAATAAAAAAATAAACAAATTATTTTTGTTTTTTATGTGAAATATTTTCATTCTTTTGAGTTTATTTTGTGTAAAATGTAATAATAGTTATTGTGCATAAATTTTAATAATGCTTCTAATTGAATTTTTCGCAAATTCTGTATTAAAAAACCTGAATAAAGCCTTTCTTATAAAGGTTTAACATTTTTTTTGTTATTTAGATTATTAAGTGCCTTCCAAAACATCAGATTATTTGAAATCGATGAGAATCTAAAACTTATACAATTATTTTAAACACCGTACACTTTTTACCGATAATAAATGTCTAATTAGCAAAGAGGTGTCTCCTGAAACAAGATTTTAACTGTTTTAAACATTGTAGGATGGCAAACAAGTATTATTTATTTTCTTGGTCAAAATAGTTCAAAGGGTTTTTCTGAACATATTAACAGAAGTCAGCAGGAAATCGATGAAAATTTTATTTTGCGTTTAAAAATTTTAATATGTTTAACTATATTTTCAGTACTTTACACTGACTTTATACAAGCATCGATATCTAAGAATTTTTTTTTTGTATAGTTTGAAATGCAAACAAACTATTCCAGTTTTGGTCATCAGTCATATGACTAGTTCAGTGATATTTTTTAGATCACTCTTCCTTTTCTAGATCTAACTTTTATTTGATTTGTAATTTTTTTTTGTCTTCCTTTCTCTGTACTTCCTTCCACTACCGAGTTAATCCTGGGTTCTTTAGGAAATGACCCACCAACCTACTTAAATTATACATGATAAATTTTACCACATACATGTTTTTTGTCCGATTCTGGTTAGACTTAAAATTATAAATTAAAGTTTGTATCAAAATGCAGATTTTATTTCAATCACACGATGAACATATTTCAATGAAAGTATTTTCTGCAGTTTGACACTAAAAAATAAATAAGATAATACGCTTCTAAATATGAGTTTTGATAGAAAACTACAATAGAACTCAAGAATTCAATGGATATTGCTAAAAATAAAAGCACAAAAAATTTTTTTAACATAATAGTCTGGTTATTTTCTTCACTTTTTCACAAAATTTTCCATTCTACAACTGTGAAACAGGTGGTAGTAGTAGTCAGTAAAATAAAAATGTTATTATATTTTAATAAAAAATGAAAATTATATATTGGTAAATAAACCTAGCACTTTTAACTGTAACCTAAATATTTAAGAGATATAAATATTTAATAATCTAAAATATTAAAAGTTTTTAAAAAACAAATGTGGCAGATTACTTATTATATCGTGCACGTATGTTACCAAAAATTCACGTAGTTTATTTAAAATGTAATATTTGTATTAATATTTTTAATACGATATTAATAAGTTGGAAGGGTAATTATTGTAGATCACACAACCATTCTACATTTGTGACAAAATTACGTCTAAGAAATTGTTCTTAATTACAAAAGTTGTAGAAAAAGAAACGTTAACGAAATCAAACATAAATTACAACCTAAAAGATCAGATATCAACTTTTCAATTAAATTTATTATGTAGTCTCTATTAACTTTCTCATGAGAGTTAACTATCAATTAACATTAAGTATATATTCTTTTCATACATTTGTTCTTATTTATTTTAAATAAAAAACGTACATTTTTTATTGTTGCTTTAGTAATCTGAAACAATAATGTTTACTAAAATGTTTTTTGTTTTAATGTTTTGCATTTAAAATGTTATATTTGTATATAGTTATTTGTATCCTTAACACTTATTTAAATAGCAACACTACTGATCTGCCTGAATGAAAGCAATGAAAGTGGTTTTATTATGACTATAATAAAGGTAGTCTATAAACAAATACTCAGTTATACAATTTACTATTTTCATTTAAAAAACTGGTTATGCGGCTATGAAAAAACTAACTAGGTTTCAATTCGAGCTGATTTTTTTAGAGTATTTTACTTTTGATTTTAATATATATATATATAAAAATAATTAATGTATTTTTTTTTTTTAATTTATGAACATAAACGTTTCTACTTATTTTCCATCTTTAATTTACCAGTTTTCTTTGATAATATAAAATTACATTAAGTAAAAGGCGTAAAAAAAGCCGTGTTATATTGTTTGTAGAGGTGAAAGCAGAAAAATAACAGAATGATAACCGCAGACGTCTGTCCTCCCCACCTACCGTTGCCGTCTTCAAGATGACGTTAGAAGCATGTCGACAAATTTCGATATGCTCCAGATTAGATCTATCTTGTTTTTGTCATTGAGTACGTTCATGATTCCAGCAGAGAAGAGTGGAGGAAATAAGCAGAAAAAACGAATAGGAAGAAAGGGGGAGAAAAATAGATGATCATTGTAAAGAATAAAAACGCTCCAGTTTTTCTGAGTATAAAGTATCTTATCAGTAAAACTGTTCAGTAGTACGGACCGAAACAGTCGTAATAGCAACATGTATATCAAAGCCGGTGCTTGTATATTTGTGTCTGCATTACTGTGCTCTGCAGTCTCTGATACTACAGTAAAACCAGTGGACATGACCAATGAAGATATTAACAGCGTCGATTACAAACATCAAAACCCCAGTGATGTTGTAAAACAGGTAACTTTAAATAAATATACATCTTTATCGAAATGAAAACAGACATTTTTGTATATGAACAACAATTTCAAAGAAATTAATTATTATCACAGCAACAAATAGTTTAGTTTTTAAGGATTTCTTTTCATACTGTACACATAGTATTGTATTTTATGATTTTTGTATATCTCACTTCGAAAATGGTTGGCTTGTTTATACCTACATGTTTCAGTTTATTCGAGCTTCACAGTACGCCAAATTGATCAAAATCGTATTGTACACCTAATGTACATGTATGTTTTGTATACACCAATAGTTAATATTACAATTTAGGGTCGTAAGCTAAAAGAGATTTTACTGATTTCTAAAAATAAGTTCTGTACATAAAGTAAACGTTTTGTTTATTATTTTAGAGAAATACTTAAATTTTTTGACATTTAAATTCATTAGAATTATTTATTTTGTTTATTTAAAATCGATTTAACATAAAAGCGTATTCATCATGTTAAAATGTTCAATTTAGTAAATACTTAGTAAATTTTGTTATTTAGTAAACTTCAATAGGAAGATTATGTAAAACAAAATTTTAGTTCATATTATCAATGCTAAGTTAATTCTGTTATTAATATTTCAATGAAACGCATATGAAATAATTAGTGCATTACAAGTCTAATTCTAAATACTCTACCTATAATATATAATTGGTAATCTTATACTGCACAATAAAAATCTGTTTATATTACTTGGGTACTATTATTGGAATAATGATATTAATTTAATTAGAGCATAATTACAAAAATCTGAAATATTAATTTACTCTAATTTAAGATTGGACAGAGCCAACGCGATAATAATATAGTTAAAACACGTACATATTTATTACGCTTTATATAGCTCACAAGCTATACACGGCATTTATGTTTCAGATAAGTTTCATTCAAGTAAAAAGAATCATATAATTCTATCAAATATATCTTTATTTTATAAATTAGTTCAGTACAAATTATTTCAGTACTAAAGATATCAAGAATAAATTCAAATTATTTATTTATTTAAAAAATAAATAAATAAAATAAACCATTACGTAGGCTTATTTTAGATTCACTTCAATTTCAGTGAAAATTAATTATCCATTTTGTTTCTCTTAACAACAATAACCGGATAATATTTAAATACGTTCCATTATTTTGTTTCTGTTTGATAATTGGTTGAAAAATCTTATAATTTTTCGTTAATATTTTTCACCATATATATAAAGAACAAAACTTAAATGGTGTATTACATCGTACCTCAGTCTTTGTTAAAAAAAAAAAATAATTTTAATAGATTGTATTTTCTGTCTATTCTAGCCGTTAAATGTCATACATTTATAAATAAACGAAATAAAAGAATATTAATAATAATTTTTTTATTTTTTTATACTATTTCAAAGTATTACATAAAGTTTTATTGAATCAATAAACTTGTTTTATAACAAATGGCACATGATTAGTGTAAAAAAAAAGTAACGCGTTATGATTTGAATATAAAATATAATTGTCCCACAAGGCCAGTAAAAATTGTTCACTGTTACTTCCGATACTTAATTTAGAGATTTAGGCGAGTTATGTTCAATTTAGAGATTTATGAATTATAAAACTTTTGCCTGTCAGTTGCTAGCAATGTATTTATTTATTTTTTCATTTCATATAAAATTAAAAACATTTTTAGCATTTTTTTTTATTTTGTGTTTTTTTTAATTTATTTTGAATTACAATAACACTAAATCGGTTTTAATGAAACTTGCCCAATGAATATACCTCATCTTTTACTGAAGACTATTGAGTATCTATGCCTATATTTTGTCTCAAAATGTCGTAGGAATGTCAGAATCCTTCATTGAAAATGATTTTTTTTTTTATGTTTAAGCTAATAAATGTAACATTAAAAAAATGTTTAATAAATGTAAGCACGTAACATTTTTGTTAAACATATGAACAAATTTCGTCAAAGAAAATCACCTGTACATAGAATTAGGATATATTGTAAAAAGTATGTTTATAAGAAACCACATTAAACTATTCACATCAATATTCCTAGAAATAATTTTATAACACCTGCAACGGAGATCTTAGATACTCCAAAAACTTAAAAAATTATATACAGTGTGTACAAACACAAGTTATGAGTAGATTTATTAAAATAATGTATACTATATTTTTTATACATTTATGAAAATTTTCATGTATGTTTTAAAGCATATGCTCTTAACTCACTGATCATAAGACATTCGTCGGTTGTGAAAATGATCAATTATTTTTTTCATTAATTATTAATTTTTTTTTTTTATTTAATCTGTAAAAATGGTTTTTACGAGTTGTAAGAAGAACCCACCGAAAAAAATAAATAAAAAAGGGATTATAATTCAATAATTAACATTCAATACATTTTTGTTTAAATTATGTAATTTCTAAAGAAAGAGTTCATTATAAAACATAGATCTTCTTTTATATTTATAAAAAACACAAACTAACTCGACCAATCAGAATACACTTTAATATAAAATAAAAATTAATATGTATCTACAATTCAAACGGCAGTTCAATAAGTTTAAACTGAAACAAAATTATTTATTTAGATCACAAAGAATATTACCAACTCTGCGTGATAGTTTGTGTTGTTCTTTTGTGGCGCATAACTTTTCATTGAAGTATAAAAAACGTTACAAGAAAATACCTGTAATAATACTAGTATTACATTGCCAGACGGTGTGAAATGTCCATACCTGATGCATGCCAACGATTAAAACGTGTTGGCTTCTTTACAGCAATTAAACTGATCCATGAAGTCCATTTCCTTAGCAATTTAATATTATTGATGCGTTAAAAGTTGTCGACTACAGCCAAATACCTAAGATTTGTTTTAATTTACATTTTTAATTCAAATAAAATTACAATTAATAATATAGCTTGTATGAGTCAGTTAAATGCAAACTAATTTTAGGGGGTTAATTTGCTCGTTTATTGCCTGTTTGAAGAAAAAAAATCAGAAAAAGTAAATAAGTATAGATAGTAGCAAGGTGTACATGGAAAGCATATGATTGTAAATTATAATATTATGATTTCGAATTTAGAAAACAAGAAGGAAATAAATGATCTAAGTGCAAATAAATTCAACTTAAATTTAATATCTTATGTATTTTTATTTTTCATTAATTAGGAACAGTTTTTTTAGGGATATTCTGATTTTATGATTATAATCTGTGCACTTTTAAAACAATTTTTTTTTCGTTTCATTACATAATGTTAATTTCGAATGAAACATAGACATCTTTAATAAATTAGCTATTGCAGATTTTACTCAACAAGATGTTCCGTACTGTATCTATTTGATAAGAATAATATAATGTGTGGCTTGATCGTAACGGTTTCAGGTGACATGAGGTGAGTCTCAAATCACCTCCTAAAATGACAAAGCTCTTCTTAAGTACTTAAGTGTCCGATGCCAGAATTAAGTTAGGATTAGAGGGGTTTCTTATTGCCTCTTTCTCAGACCGGATATACTATTATAAAATAACACAAGTCCACACAATTACAAGTGATACCTTTACCTCTGTTCACAAAGTGATTGGCTGTATGTATGGTTAACATCACTCTCAGAATAAATAATTCTGGCTAATATCTCAGATGCTTTAAGCATTTCAAAGCTGCAAATACGAACAGAACAGTGTAAATCGACAGATTTATGTACCTTTTCTGTTATATAACGATGATAACAATGCTTCACCTCAAAATAAAGTAATATTAAAGATAAAAAATCGTCTATTTAGGCCAATAAAGCATAAGTTTAATAATGTGAAAGTGTTTTATCTACCGCATGTTCAGTTAATAATTAAGTATATCATTAAACGTTTATGTTAATTTAACATTTATTTTTATTCGGTTTTTACAGTTATTATTTACATAAATTTAATAGTTTTTTTTTTTATTTTTATTTAATATCAATTCAACAGGATCAACCAATTTTGTCCTAATAATATAACTGCAGACAAAACTTGTCGCAATGAAATATGCTTATTTGCCTGAGATTATGAATTTAAAATAAGGATAAAGAAATAACTCAAGCAAATGTAATGTTTACGCTTTACAACTCAATAGGTATAAAATTACAAAAGATAAATAGTATAATCTTCAGCTGAGCATTAAATTTGTAATTTCACTGAGCTATTTTATGAATATTTTCTATTAGATGTAGTAAACGTACTGTAAGTGATTTGCTCTACATAAATATAAATGCTCCTTCATTCATGGCATTCGTTTATAAATTAAAAATTAAATATACAATGTTTATATTGGTGGTCATGGAAATTTGCCACTATATTGGGATATTAGGTACAACGTCCTAGCAATTAAAGAAATTAAAAAATAATTCAACAATCCACGTTATCCAGACAACATTCAGAATTGAAAATAATTTTTGTCGACTTTCTTAAGAATAACAATGTTATAATTTTCATTTTTATGATGAATTCATAATTCATGTAGATGAAAATCTGTTTATTACATTGCAAAGAAGCTTTCATGATGAGATGGATCATAAATTATAAAGACGTATTAAAGATTAAAAAAATATTCCGTGGATATAAAAAAACTGCCTGAAATAAATATATTGTTTTTAATTGCGTTTCGGTAGTTCAAGTTACAAAATTTAATGTAATCTTGCCTGTAATATTTAAACAGTTTGAGATTTTATTCAAGACTAATGAATGTTATGTTATTTACATATAGTAATGCGTGTTATTTAAGCGAGTAAGTTAACTACTGGGCTCATAGTAATACAAGCAGTAATACGGCTTCGGAGATTTTGGAATTATATTTATTTGATTAATTATCATTATTTCATTATATTTATTTTATCTCTTATACCTACATAGCATTCCTCATAATCATTCAGCCTTCATGATATTAATCCATATAAAAAAATTTTAAAAATCCATAAATTATAAGGAAAAATTAGTGGTTATGTTTATAATTTCATTCAAAAATCAGTTGTGCAAATTCTTTAACTATCTTCTCTTTGCAGATTTGGGAGAAACGATGCGGGCGCCAGTACAATATAGGATGTTTAAAAATGGATCTTGTAAAATTAATTGATCGCCTTGACGAGAACACAAATTTTCAAATACTTCCAGGAGTCTCTATTGTAAGGTCAGCATCCAGTGGAGTAGGTATGCCCACAGAAATGCTTTTAGGTAAGCCGGACTCATTTCTGGATAACTACTTGGTATCAAAATTCACAAACTACCTCAGCACTCTTACCATTAACGTCAAGATACTGGATCCAGCGTTGGTTAGCACTGCAAAAAGCTTTGGGGAAGGACTATTTGGAGCCGACCCAGAAACCACTGCAACAGGTAAACAAAATTTTAAATTTAAATTTAGAAGGAGTTTTAAAAACTTAATGAATATCAGTATTATTATAAAAAAAATCAACCTGTTTATGACTTACAATGATACCTTAAAAATTTCTTTTACTAATACAAACGATATATCAGCACATCTGTTACGTATTGAAGATTGTATAGTTAACTAATTTACTATTTACGTCTAATTTATTATTATTCTTCACTTTAACTGTTATTAACTCAGGATTTCATTGTTTTTAAAAGACAAAACTTCATAAATAATCAGTTTATACGTCTGAATTTGTCTTTTGATTATGAATAAACAGATGCATACTTTCAAGAATATAATGTGAACATTTTCAGGCGAATATGGGAAAATAATTAAAACTGTAATATCTTGAACTCTTCTTCTTAATCCACCTCCACAAGAAAAAATTTCAATGAGAAGTAAGTTTTGTGATATTAAAATCACATTTTCAGAAGTCAGGAAAAATAATGCAATAATCATGAAATAGACTTATAGGGTAAAAGTTTAAAATTATTTTGTGCACAGGCTTACAAACAATAATCTAAATGTATCCAAAAAAATAATATATCAATTATAATAGAAAATAATATTATTACCGAACAAAAACACAAAGAATAAAATTAATTTAATTTAATAATTTCTTAATTTAATCATTTAAACAATAAATTATTAAATTAAGAAATTAGAGTTGAAAACTGATTGATATAAACTTGATATCGTTTCGATTTTTATCTTTTCATGTTTAATTCAGTATTAGAATATAATTATTACAATAACATAATTAACCATAAAATATGTTCCTTTTGGGCGTATTTCCATTCAATATCGCAAACTGTAGATACGATATTTGTATGCATCAATCATAACTAAGTGGAATAACCCAAAACTACTGAAAATAAAATCGCTATGACACGGTAACTGTAAACGATAATGTAAAACCAAACATTATAATAAAATTTTGTGAAACTTATTTAATTTTTAAAATAAACGATATGTACGTACATTATTCTGGCAATTATTCAAACAGAAGATGTATTATAATTGTTTATCATATTACCAATTTATCAATTAATCGGTTCCATACGAACGTTTATTAAGCATGAATGTGTGTTTGTTTGCTCTACTAACTTATGTTGTTAAAGTATTTTACATAAAAGGACATTAGAAAAAGAATTTAATATTAATGGATTTTTTTTTGTAGTAGAATGGTAATGGCATAGTAAATGGAAGGGATATCGGTTCCATACCCAGAACCGCTGTGTAACTCGTTACGATATAACAAACTTGTATTTTTGTTTTATCTTAAAATTATTTGCTTTAATAATTTTTCATTTGTGACTTATATTAAATTATAATTTTAAAACTAGTTATTAGTGATAAAAAGCTTGCTTCTATTCCAAAGAGTAATAAAACCTGTTACGACGTTTGATAATGATTAGATAATCCTACCCACTACAAAAATAATTCTTTAAAATGCCTGAAATTCATGCATAAACGTGATTGTTTCAATCTTAAAATATTTTTATAATACCCAGACAAACTTTTTAACTCACTACATCAATAACTTTTCGTTATAATTAGAGATTAAACCAGATATAAATTAAGTAAAATAAATTTTCTTACTGGAAAGAACTCATATACCACCATTTCTCCAAATTTTATCGCATTTTGTATATAGATTACACCACCATTGTAGGTTTTAATTTATAAGCTTAAATAAACTTAAGTACATAGAAACGTAACGAAAATAAAGAATTTATAATTAAATCGGTGAATCGTATTCGAGCACCAATCAATTTTTTATGCAACAGCCATCTCATTCAAACATACAATTTAATATAATTTATCTTATTTCTTGAAAGAACGTAATTTGAAATAATTTTTATGATTAACAGTTACTATTGTAGCAATATTTAATGGGAAAGGAAGACCAATAATGAAAAAAAAAAATTATATTCGCATTTTCTAATATCTTTCATGATTATTTTCACCCGAGACGAAGCAGTTTATATAAGAAAAAACTTATATAAACTGCTTTGAAATGCTTTGCAACGGACCTTCAGAGGGACCTTTCTTTCTTTTTTTGTTTAGCCTTCTGAACTACCGTAAGATATTACTTTAGAATATGAATGAGGATGATATGTATGAATGCGAATGAATTGTAGTCTTGTACAATCTCAGGACGACCATTCCTGAAACCAGAGGAACCTGACCTCTGAAGATCTGGGGATCCTGAGGGTTGGGACTTCAGACCTTACGATCCATTGATTTGTTGCTTTACACTATTCCAGTCTTTCTTATGGCTACGATACCTATAAAGCAGCTATGATTCTAATTATGCTTAGTCAGTTTCTTTATCTGGGAATAATGAAAGTTATTGTAGAGTACCTGTAGTGAACAGCCATTTTTAGAGCTAAATATCATTCTTCATGGATTTGGTAGCTAAATATTTAGTTCAGTGAAGAAGATAACAGGAAACCATATCACTCCTAACTTTCCTCGATAGATCGGGATGGGATGCAATTATTTTCAAAATATAATTGTTTCATTTTTGAGAATAATCGAGAATAAATTTGACTCAGGTCAAATCTCCTGCAAAATTAAGTTTATGATAATATACTAATAAATTTTTATCATTTAAAATCTAGCTAAGTTAGTTCAACGAAAAGAAATGTTGCTGAACAGCACAACTGAATTTTCCACTTCATTTTTATTAACAAACTTTGAATTAGTTACGGATTAGTGATGAATGTTAGGAAATTTTTGAGAATTGGCTGTATGATATATATAAACCTATGGAGTATGTTACCTTTTATATTTTGGATATTTTTTTATTTATTCTTAAAGTCTTTAATATCTTTTTCTGCAGCCAGACGAAAAAATAGGTTTGGTCAGACGATGGCAGTCGCAGGAATGATGTCTGGAGCAACACTTTTAGCGATGGGGATGAGCGCTTTGGCTGCTATGGCTGGTAAAGCTCTGATGACATCTTTACTTTCTCTCATGTTATCTGCTATATCTGCATTGAAAGGTCACGGTGACGGACACAAAAGCACAACTTACGAAATAGTGACTAGACCAGTAGTAACCCACGCACATTCACACTCCTCCGAGGTAAATTTTAAAGAATTATATTTTATTATTTAAAATTATGTTAGATAAGAATTATTTAGTGTCACAATTACCATAAAAATTACAAATTAAATAAAATATTACAATATATCTAACAAACTAAGAAAATATAACAGAAAAAATATTGATATATGTAAGCGTGAAGTAAATAATTCAACTACTTATAAAAGTGATATAATAATATTATAATAAATGTACAGTGATGATAAATTAAAATAATGAAACAGTTTTTTAGACAGTATTCTAATAATCGCCAATAATTTTGGTGCGAAAGCTGTAAATATAAATCAAATTTAAAAAAAAAAAAAAACTTTTTGCGCTCTACAAAAATACTTTAAGATAATGACTACGTGGGTAGTATGATTAAAGCTGACAGCACATTATCTCATCGAAGAAAATTAGCATAAAATCAACTGGTACACAGTGATCCCATTATCCTTCATCTTTGAAACAATCCCAGAAAGTGGATGTGATCTTGTAAAACAATGTAATTCTGTGTGTGAAAAAATCCTTTAATATAAATTAACTAGATCAGTTTAACAAAAGCCATTTGAATAAGGATAAAGGTAAGAAATTTACAACCTAATAATGGAAATGAAATAGTGACATGATAATACAGTGATAAAGTTAGATTTAGATTACCTACTACTTAGTTTTTTTGGAAAATTTTTTTAAAATTAGTTGTTAAAAATTCATCCTCTAAAGTAATACCTTACGGTAGTGCCAGAGACTAAAAAGAGAGAGATGAAAAAAAAATTGAATAAAACCATCTTGACTAGATATTTCTTTAAAAAAGTTGTATTAAAGTCTACGATTTGATTAATATATTTTATTTTATCACTTTATACTAATAACTGAATCTTATATCGATCACAAAATTAAATTATTAAACTACCTAAAAATGATAATTTTAAATCAAAGTTAATGGGAAGATAAATAAGAGTGATTGCTAATGGAAAATGAAGTAAGTTATACTCATATATGCAGTTCCTCGTTAATACTTAATAATATTCCTCAGTACTAAGTAACAGCATCCCCTTATACCAAGCTTAATTTAAATGCAGAAACAGAGGAAAAAAGAGTAGTTATTTAAACAATTCACAGACACCAGAATAATATCATTTTTATTATTTTTTTAATTTTATTTTAATACTGATTTTCCTCCAAATTGTTTTTAATGAAATTACATCGGTAAAATCTTTCGAGTATGCATTACTTAGTAACTCATATATTCTATTATATAAGCTGTAATGCGAAAAATAATAATGAATTCAATAATTTTATTTCCAATTTATTATCGATTAATTGGTTGTGTGAACTGATAGTTCACTTTCAATTCTAAATTGAATAAAATTATAGAAATGATTTCCATTTACTTATCATACCCTGTACATCAAAAAATACCCATGATTTTAAATGTAATTAAGCCCAAATATCTATCAAGGTCACTGTGGTTACATCAGTTTATATAACTGCATAATACATCAATCAAACCATTGTTGCGTAGTACCTAGAATTTAGTGCTGTAAAGGAAATTTTTCATCAGAAATATTAAATGCAATTTTGCGGTAAATAAAACTTACAATGAGTGTGATTAAAGTGAACATAGAACATTTTTTATTCTATTTCTTGAAATAAGTGACTATAAAAATCAGTAATGAACGCAAATGATCTGCAGAGATCCTAGATCACGTACAGTAAGAAAATGTTTTTCTTTCATCTTACGACAGTAGTCCATACGTGTTTGATGTGCACAATGAGAGGTGAAGGATTTAGAATTGTACATCTCGTCATTATAAAAACGGAAAAAACTACTAGTAGTAGTTTTAAATCTGTCAGTTTTCTGTATTTAATTGTATATACAATACTCTTTCAAAAGCGTTTTTCTCATAATTGCAATGAAAAAATATATTAAATTTTAGCTCTTTCTTTATCGATTATGTCTTAATTCATGTAGACATGAATTTAAATCAAATAAATTTTCGGAAGGAAAATAATAGTCTTTTTTATTTTGGTGAGATTTTAGCAAAGTTCGTTTCTAGTTCAAAACTTCAGAAGTTTAATTCTAATAAAAGCAAATATTTCTTTCTTTTGCGAGACACATTTTGAAATAATTCAAACAGGTGTACCTGTACTATTAAAATGGGAATAAATAAAACTCGAGAGAAAAACAATATAGGTAACGAAGTTATGCAACAGATTGAAAGAAAAAAGAAATGTGAAAAACAGCTTTACAGAGTGTGGGTAGTTTAGTAATTTCTTCCAATTCAATTACAGTCATCTTCATTCCGAAAATACAGTCGTATTGCTTTTTTAAGATAGTATACTGTGTGTTTAGCGAATATTTAATAAATATACATAAAATCAAAATTAAAATAGCAGTTTTTCATGTCATATATTAATGATATTTCTTGCTGCTGTCATAACGGATCCAAAAGAAAAATATTTTACCGTATTATTGTGACTGTATTTTGATAAAAAAAATCAAGATGAGTGTTTACGGAAGTCATTCTCTTACGCTGCTACCTAACAACAGATAAAAACTGAAAATAATAAATAAATGAGAAAGATCGTTCTAATGGCTAAATGATAGCGTTACCGGCCAAAACGAAATAGGTTTCCGTTCTATTTCATGTGTAACAATGCAATATATTCAAATTTTATTTACTTATGTCTATAGTGAAAAGTATTTTGAAACTTTTTTTTGGTGAATTTATCATTATTAATATGATATAATTTTATTATTATTGTGACCTTTAGCTTGAATTTCATTCAAATTGTATAATTTCAGGTCCAACATTTGACCGGTCACGGAGGTCACACTGCTCACGATGGCGGATACGGATACGCTAGGAGTATGGCCTCAACCCCCGTCCAACCAGTACTCCAGGAAGATATTTATCAGAAGTATACTGCATCAGTTCCCGAAGCAGAAGGAGACAAAATGGCTTACAGAGCGCATGAACCTATTCCTTCCTACGGATCCTTATCCCCAGTTTCATAATCATCCTGTTCTCCTGAACCTTTTCATAAGTACTAAAAAAAAAAAAAAAATAACAAAACGTAAAACACAACAATTATAACACTAATTAATTTGCAACTTCTGTAAGTTCTCGGCTGATGCAATGAAGAAACATGAACAAGACAACCAAACGTATTTTAATATCTACAGCTGTAAGCTATAAGCTGCAAGACCAAAGAAGGAATAATGGGTTACTGAATTTAAATTTTATTAGTGTTAAACATTGTATTAATCAAAACAATGCAATATTCAATACATGAAACACATGCACATGAATTACAGTTTTATTTATGAAGAATAAAATATGTTTTTTTTTTGTGTATTTAAAATCTGCATTTAAAATACCACAATTGAAAATTATTGTAAAATATTAAAAATTTATTTCATAAAATAAAAATTCTACATCTCCCAATCCTTTGTTAATATATAAATATAAACAATGAAATAGATTTATTTGTGTATAGATATTTATTATGAAAACAAATATATTTATTTAAAAAAAAAAAAAATTAAATAGCTACAAATATTTATTATTTTTACGAGTAGTATAACGTTAGAAATTTCACATATTCTTAATTGTTTTTTAACCGCTATCTGTTGTTTCAGTTTTACTGTTTTAATATTACTGTTATTTCAATATAAATAATTGACAAACTTTAAATTATGGATATAATCATATTGATATATTGTAGTAGCTGAACGATAATATAAAATAATATTTTAACCATGTAGTGACGTATTGGCAGATGTTTTATTTCGAACTGGATTGATTAGATTGAAAACTATATTTTTTAAATATAAAATAGGTTTAAACTGTATTACGTAAAGATATTATATAAAAGTTTATAAATAGTTACAAATTAATAAGTATTAAATTTATAAAAATAGACTGATATTAATGTAACAACGTAACAACAGTACTTCAAAATTTTAATCTGCATTCACTTAATCAAAAGAAATTTACAGATTACTATTCTACAAAGTAGCTGAATTTTGTGAATTATGGTAGTTAATAGGCAATCCAAAATAAATTTAAAAGATTACAGGAATCAACGGAATTAAAACTAAAATACAATGTATAAAAAATAATATTTATTTATTTATAACTATAATGGTAATAAATTATTCAGATATTTAATAGTTTAACTTTGTATTACTATTTTTTCTCCTTTTCCGTTTTATATTTTTTCCGTACATGCAAAGATATGATAATTATTTAATAATATTTTTATACTTTGAAGGAGAGTGAGGATATTATAGAAAGAGGTTAGTATTTAACTATTCGTCTTGTAGTTTACACGCTAATTCATTAACGGCTCATACGGCCGTAATGAAATTTTCTACAAAAGATAATTTCATTAATATCTAGTTGAATGACGGAAATTCCCGAAAATTATCTTTTATTTTTTCTCTCTCTTTAGAGAGAAAAAAATCTTTATACACCTTATGGCGCCTCCGGGACCACCGTAAGGTGTAACTTCAGAGGATGAATGAGGATGATATGTATGAATGTCAATGAAGTTTAGTCTTACACAGTCTCAGGTCGACCATTCTTGAGAACTCTCGACTCGAAATCAGCTTATTTGCGATGACGGAGTTAACCATTAGACCAGTGCGGTGGGCTCCCCAAAATTTACTCAGTTTTCTTAAACTTTATCTAAATTTCCTACATGATTCTATCCTTATATTGATATATGAGGAATTTTGAGCTCGTATTTTAATAATTTACTAATTATACTCTCTTTTAACCGACTGCCAGCGTAAATATATAGTTTATCTGTTTTTCCAAGCGGTATAAAACCTTTCTTAGACTAAATGAAGTTTTGATTTATTTCTTGTTTTTCAAGATATATCAGTAAAAAAATTCAGCTTGACTCTGTAGTAGTACATACAGAATAGTTCCCCGTTGTATTTTCGTCCGCGCTATATGTTATTTGCGTTTCCCGTAGCAATCAATCTTTTTATTTTATGTGTTTTTAGTCAAGTAATCGAGGAGGCAGGTGCAGCCAGTCACACTCACAATAATGGTGGCAGTGACTGTTGGTTGAGTCGCAGGCCGTACACCTTTGCATGCATTAAAAAAACTAAAATTAAAAAAAACTTGAAAATAGTTTTTAAATACATAAATTACATAAATATTTAATTACATAAATATTTAACTGAAGAGTATGTGCAAGTCCAAATCTACTGAATATCTCGTTTAATATAGTCAGGACTGGAAATTTACAATGATGGTTTAAATTTTTTTTACCTTTTTCACCGCCTTTCAAAATCGAATTTCAAACATCTAGAAATTGGATTATTCATACGAAGATTACATTCAACAAAAATTCGGTTGATGTCTTCATTTATTATTAATAAATTAACAGGGTTTCCAAAAAACAAAATTTAAAAATCCATTTTAAACCTTGAACTTGGAATTTTAAAAAATCTAGAAATTCGTTTTTAGATTTCACATGAAGTTTATGCACACAAAAGAAAATTAAATTGTTAGTTTCATTTGTTTCTGAGAACTTAAAAAAATAGCAAATATCATTGTTACTACATTTTACCTATTTAAACTCGCAACTTCAAAAAATCCATTCTTAGTGTGCAATTACAGCGTAACAACACGTATACAAATCAATTTAGCTTCAGTAGATTGGCTTGGGGTTGATTAAGAATCATTCACGACATGTTGTCTTCAATTTCAATAAGTCCTCTGTTGAAAATATACGTACTGAAAAGTATTTTGGGAGCGGCTCGCTGTAAGAAAGGAGCATGAGAATTTAGCAGCACGCTACCTAGCGGCCCAAATGAGAAGTACAGCACTATAGCTGATTGTTTATTACTTACAAGTTTTAATAAATAATCTCTTATTTAAATAATTTTTTATTTTTAGATAACATTTACAAATAACTGTGATCTGAAAGATCGAGATTGTATCTGATGCATGTAAAAGTTACCTCCTACAAATATCCGTGTGAATTTTGAAAATAGGACAATTATTTCCAGAGCTATTATAACAGCACCCCATTACACCTCCCAAAACAGGGCCTCAAAATACGCCATTTATTACCAGTTGATGGCGATGATTGGTCTAGTCTCCCACGTGATGCTAATAGCACCTCTCCGCTCTAGCCTCACATGCAGTACCCAAGAGAAGCCCATTATTGTTAAATAGATATTTTTAAATTTATTTAATATTTTTATTTTATTTAAAGTAAATTTAATTCTATTATTTTTACATTGTAATAGAGACTCACAGTTCACAGTTCATTAAAGTATGTGCTTCAATAGGCAATATATATATATATATATATATATATATATATATATATACTTTTTTATCGAGATTTTTCGAGATGAAATATATCTAAAAACCCTCTCAGTTATGTCAAGAAACATGGGTAAAAATTTGGTTGCGATTTATCGAATAATATTTTGTTTATCCCAAAAAAAAAAACAAAAACCTTCTTTCTCTTTATATAATAGTGTAGATGTAGAGATCAGAGATCTTTTACTCTAATTTCGATTGTTTTGACTTTCTGTTGCCAAAAAAAAAAAATTGTGTTATCTAAACAATATGAGGCAAAAGCCAATTACAAATACATATTAGTAAGTTGTAAAAAAAACAGTCATTCGACACCGAACTTATGAAGGAAAGTGAAGAGCGAAGTGGTTCCACTACCTTCTTTATATTGAATATTCTACTGTTGAATTTCAGCTACACACCGAAATGCAGGTGATATTCAACCCTTCAATATAACTGTCACTTCGTTCTCACACGAGGAAATTGCTGTGTAATGAAACGCATTACTCTAACAGAAAGACACTTTGAACAGTTTCATTTCTCCGTGAGGTTCTTTACGACAGTCGAAACCACAAAATAAAACCTAAAATGTAAAAAAAAAAAAAAATTGAACTGATTTATATCTTCTGTTGCTATATAATGTTTCAATTTATGTGAAGTAATGAGTTGCTTTACATATTTTAAGCAATCCTGTTAGAACAAATAACTTAAGCTATGCTTTCATATGCCTTTTAGGACAAGAATACAATACTCTATATCCGGTATAAATTGGGAATATTATTCGTCATATGACTGATTCAAAGAGCAAAATAACATTGGACTTAAAAAATTCTTCCGTTTTTTTATCTAGCTGCTTCTTATTTTAAAACGTATAGTATTTTCACTCTGTTAAAAATTTCACAAAATTCAAACTTCATTTATACATGTCGATCGATAGAAAAAATTAAACGCGATATGAAA
>JAAAKQ030008454.1:0-16504 GCA_010016005.3 Zanna intricata | reverse complement strand
CTCTGTTAAAAATTTCACAAAATTCAAACTTCATTTATACATGTCGATCGATAGAAAAAATTAAACGCGATATGAAATTAACAGTTCATTTTAGTTTTGTTACTTTCTTCTTATTCGTCTTCTTCCCATTATTATTATTATTTTATGAAGTGTAAGGGACAAAAATAGATAAAAAATTTAAAACTACATTAATAATGAAGAATAATATTTATTATTTAAATGATTTTCGGTAAAGCTTTGCTGGTTTACCGAAATAATTCTTCTAATTTTTAAAATTTGTCTAAAAGTTTTTAGTACCGGAAATTTTCTATCATTTTTTATTATAAACTATCAATTACCATGAAAAAGTAACAAAAACTCAAATAAATATAGGTCATCTTGATTAAAATAACTGGATTAATATTTTGACAAGTATAATTGGAAAAATACATCCATGTTTTTTTTTTTTTTTTAATCTAACATCATAGTATAGTTTGTTATAATACCTTTGATGTAACTCAATAGCTTTATACTTCAATCATTTACAGAGATATGATCAATCCAATGAATTTCAGCTAACAACACAGATTACTCTATTCCATTTATAAGTATGAATTGTTCTCACAACAAAAGCAGCAGGAGCTGTCAGTTTTCGGAACGTTGTGCGTGCAGCTATTCCATAATAATTTACTCTATTTGGGTATGCTCCCCAACATACTATATTTTCTGAATGTATATATATATATATATACATACACATAACAATAAAATATATATATATTAGTCATAATATAATAACTATTAATTTTAAATGAAGAATGGTTTAATAATTTAGTAATAACTAATTTTACTATGAAAATGTTATACATATGGTAATAACACAGCTATCAATTTTCAAAATAGGAAACATTTTAACCAAATTTTATTAAAGCTTTTTTTATTTGTAAACCACACATAAGAAACTTAATTTTATAATGAGTAATTAAATAATAAATAATTATTGATATCGTCGAGTGTGATAGTTCCAAAATTTATTACACTTGTATCGAATGAAGTATGTTATTGATTATTTGTAACCAATAAAATTACATTCGACAAAAGAAAAAAGTAATTTCTTATAATAAATGGAGTTTAAAATTAATATAAGTTGTCCTTAAATATCAAAAATTATAAAATTTAGAGGTAGTCACTTTAAAACGAGATCCTATTCGGTAATTCTAGTTCAGTTATTACAATTCAGAAGTCTACATACAAATCAATTGTTGCTACTGATAATTTCAATAAATCAGTAAATCCTTTTTAATAGTTCTCGCAAGAAAAATATCAAGATGGAATGGGATAAAAAAATTACGTGAACTAATTAATGAATCACCCGCTAACAGTACTAAAAAAAAAAAAAAAATTACGTTTAACAATAATGTTGACAAAATATTTTTCTTCTGTAAGAAGAGGGTGAGAAGACATTTTATACTATTTTGCTTGAATTGTTGGCTCTTATATTAAAACCGAATTCTTTTTAATTATTATGCTCTCAGAGGAGTATTTATACTCATGTTTTAGAAAATTTGACAACCTGAATAAAATTATAGATAATGAAGTTATAGACATCCAGAGGAAATTTAACCAGAGAACAACAGATTCGAAAGTTATTATGCCGATTACTTCACAAACCGGTCGGCCACATATCATCCTGTAGGAAATCGGTATTTTATACAAATATTTTTACCGAGTTCTCGAGTCCCAGGATATTTATAATTCTACTAAATTTTGATGAAATTCAGTTATTAATTCAGAATAAAACATTGGTGATGAACTATGAGCAATTCATTAAAGAAATATAAATTGTCCATTGTTTTTAGATAAATATTCTTTCTTTTATGAGGTGAACAGTTGCTCTTGAATGGAGGAAGGCACTCTTAAAAGAAACTTACGCTATGAGAAAATGTAAGACAACAAACAGTTTGTTGGCAAATGAATACTGTTAGAAAAGTAATGGAGATTTACAACAATGAAGTAATATTTTATAAAAATATAACTGAACATTGGTTTTCGAGTCAATGAAGACAATTTAGACTAAAATTAGGAATATAAGAAATTATCATCATCATTCAAATCTGAAGCTAAACTTGATTTCAGTTTTCTTTCTTTGTTCTTTGTCGTAGAAAGGTACAATTAAGTAAATAATATACTGTATCACTTAGTGGAAAAAAATCACTTCATTTTAATTCGTAAAAAGTTCAGAATACCAGTTTAAAGAAAGTAAAGAAAATATTTAACCTACAATTTAAAGTACTGTAGAAAGGAATCTATTTTGAAAATCAAGTGAAATGTTTATTGCAATTAAATATTTAATATTTGTATTTAAAACAAAAAAATTAAAAATAAATAAAGCAGTTATTTTTGTTATTTTTTACACATAAAATTTTACTGATTGCCAAAAAAAATTTATGAAACTTACTTCAAAAATCATTTTTCTGGATTTCTAACATTTTCTAAGTCCGATAAAACATTAAAAACGTTAAGAAAATATGTTGTAAAATTTTTATTATGTTAGATTTGAAGTTACCAGTAAATTCCACATCTATTTCATTTAAATTAAATACATGGAATACTAACGCTAAAATCGAAACAAAATTTTTATAACTTACTTAGGGAACATAAAAGAAGTAACGGTAAAACAATTTAACTCAAGAATACTTCAGTAGAAGTTCTTATTATAAATTAATATTAGAGCAAATCAATTACCTACTAACTAGTTATGAGAAATCCAAAATGAGCTCTCGATTCAAACAATCAGATGGATCAAAAGTGTCAGTGCTTGCAATTGTGCCTCAATAAAATAACTGATAACTGATATTTATGAAAGAGAAGATTATAAACTGCATTGCAGTTCAAATGAATTCCCGTCTACAGTATCTATCATTATGAATACATACAAAATGGCAGACCATCTATTTTTTGCGTAAAAATACAACTGTGACTTTTCAACCGTTTCACTAGTTAAAAGTTTTGCATTTATATACACTTAGAAAAGTATGTAATTAACTTTTCAGAGCTGGAATTAAAAAATATATACGCTGTACCTCAAAACATTTCATTTTAAAATGAAATGAATTATGCAGACAAATTACGCTGAATTGAAGCGTACAGAATTGTGAATTAAATATAAAAAATAAACTTACCTAACTTTTACTGCTATTGATAAAAACAAAATTTATATATTTTAAACGAAGGATTTGGAATTAGGAATGGGATGTTAAAAGTTAATTTTGTATATTCCGCAGAAAATCAGCGTACTCGTAACATATCAGATCAACAGTAATTTCTGATTGACTGACAATAAAATGAAAGGTGAAAAAGGATGAGAGTTTAACATGGAATTGTACAAAACGCCAGAACAATTTTCAATTAGCGGATTATTCAGCACTTACCAGTCGATGTAAAACAGGTATACTGTTACACTTTTGTATAATGAAACCAAATATATATTTATTATTATTATTATCTTTTAATGCATTAAAAACAACAAAAAATGTATTTTACAAAACTTTTTATTAATTTAATAAAAATTAAATTTTTATTAAATAAAACTAAATATAAATTTATCTAAAATAATTAAAAATCATGAAATAATACTTGATAAAATTGATTGCTAATTAGTTGATTGGTAATGATTACTAATTAATTGGTAATAACTTAACATCCTCTTTTGATGGTCAATAACCTAGTTGTCGATAGTCAGGATATCCTACCGGTTTATTTTTTCCCTTTTACTGTATTACTATTTACTACTTAGCAGCATAAAATTAATTTCAATTTAAACGGAAGGAAATTATAAAACTATAGGATACAATTTAAATTAAATAAATGCTAAAAAGAAGACATTTTTATTAGTACTAAATTCTGTTTAAAAATAATAATGTAACAGCAATTAGACCTTCAATACTGTTACTATAAACATAGGAGTACTCATAAAATAATTAGAGTTCTTTATTTGAATTATTTTAATTGATGAGAATTCACAAATTTCGACAAATGCATATGTATATATTGGCAGTTCAATTTATATACTCGTATTTATTTTAAACTGACTAATGCTACGAAGTCCATTTATTTTCCAGTTAACCGCGCATACGAGAAAATTTTTTTAGAATTAAATAAAATTAATTAATATTGAACAAAAATTTTGCAATGTTAACTTTGTTGTAAAATTAATATAAACAGTAGAAACAAAACCAGATTTAATGGTTGCTTGTTTTAATTTTAAACACTTTTTTTTTATTATTCATCATAACTTTTACCTATTAATAACCCATTTTTTTACCCGCTTTTTTTTTATCAGTCATAACAAGATGTCATATTTTGCTAGCCATCGCTTGATATCATGCTTTCATTTTTTTTTTTGTGCGTGTTTATTCTCTGCATATTGAAAGAACTAATAGTACTAATACGTTAAATAAACAATAACTACGTGAAAAACTATGTCACCCACTTTTATCCATTAAAACGACATGTAATAATAAATCTGCTCTCGCAAATTTAGCGCGATCTAGCTCAAATTTTTTTCTGGTTTATTTACATCAAATAAAAAACATCATTACATGATAACAGAAAGAGAAAAATTAATTTCCTTTCAGTGCACCCTCTAATTTTTCTCGAGGTTTTTGACGTTTGTATACTACCATTTAAAATCGGTTTCTCTGAAAGTAATGATTTTCATTATACAGTCAGTTCCTTGGGAGTGAACAGAAAGAGATTTACAAATAACTTGCGGAATATAATCCACCAAAGTGGTGGTAATCCACCAAGTGGTTTAAAGTGTTTTTATATAAACCACTTTAATCCTTATTTTTAATTAACCAGACATGAGATGCTGATTATTATTGTTGGTTTCTCATTCCCAAGAATGGCTTGTAATATAAACGTACGGATTCTAAATATATATTAGCTTACAACTTACGATTGTGCCATAAAAAAAAATTAACAATTCATGGCACAATAATAATGAAGTTAGAATTTTATTAACAATTCCTGAAAATTAGGAAAAAATTTGGATATTTTTACTTAAAACCAAAACTACTAAAACTTAGTGACGATAAAAAACTTAAAACCTTTCAGTTTAAAAAAATTAATAGTATTTTTGCGTGTACCCAGTAATATGTTGTATTATCTTCATTTTCAGGGTTAACATTTTACTTTATATCTTTTTCCAAACATATCGTTAATTTAATTTAAACATTAAAAAAAAATAATTATCGCATGCCTGCCTCCGTGGCTCGAGTGGTAGCGTCTCGGCATTTCATCCGAAGGTCCCAGGTTCGAATCCCGGTCAGGCATGGCATTTTTTACACACGCTACAACTCATCCTCTGAAGATACAACTTTAACGATGGTTCCAGAGGTTAAAAAAAAAGAACATTACCGCATGAAAAAAATGTTATAACTAAATGAAATTTTTTCAATTTTTTTCCACGTGGAACGGTAAATGCGTTTAGGGTAAGAAGCTCACTCTCTCTCTCTCTCTCACACACACACACACACTCCCCCTCCCTCACACACTCACTCTCTCTCTCTCTATGTTTGTGTATTTGTGTGTGTGTTCACGCCCCCGTGCATGTGTGTTACCATTTTCCTCAAAAACTACTGGATTTCGATGCTGGTTTTTTTTGGCATTACATTTGCATCACCTCATTAATTACTTAAGTATCACCTTAGAACAGGTTATTAGATTTACGGTTACAAGCCGCCGGTGGAAACTGCAACAGACATTTTTTTTCGAAACGGCTTTTCTAAGTTTTTCTAATTAATATTTTAATATGTAATTACCCTCTTTAATTTTCCAATTAAATTTTGTCGTGGGTTTTTTAACATTTTTTAATCTTAATATTTGTCTCAAATACATTTTATAAAAGATTTTTGTGAGCTTTACTGAATTTATATTTTAAAAAGAATTTTTATTGAGTTTAGTTTTAGTTTCGTAAAATATTATTTATACAATTAATATTGTTACTTCCAAATAATTAAATATCAAAATTTTCTGGAAATTCACTCGTTTATTGTTACTTTAATATCAAATGGAGTTCATTTTTTATTAATTTTATTTTAAGAATCTTTGATTATATTTTTACTATTACTTATTTCAGAAATACTTACTGTCATTATTTATTGAAATTTCTTCAGCAATTTAGAGCTGAATAAATAAATGTATATATTCTCTGAACAACCTGCATAATTAAAAAACATAATGAGTTTGCTGTCATTTAAAATAAACTAAGTATGAATAAAAATTTTAAACATATTTGAGTTTGAATTAATGTAATATAGATGATCGAAGGACTCTTTTGTGCTACATTACGTTTTAGAGACACGGGACGTAATATCCATCCTTAATATTATCGCTTTTCAAGGAACGAGAAAACTGATGTTTTCTTTTTTGCATACCAACGTAGGCGTTCATCAACAGAAGCGTCAAACGCGCAGCGAATCAATGGCATTGTTTGGTATCGAGTGCGAAAGCAATTTCATAAATTGTCAGCACTTTGTCTAAAATTCAGTATAAAGTGAAGGAGCTGTGTGTTTACCTGCTTAGTTTGATTATCTTACGTTAAGTAGAACGTTTGTATGATTATGCCGGGTCGGAGTATTGTGATTTTTTTCATACTTGTTACAACTGCTCGGGGGGCAAGTTTCATCGAAACATTATCCGAAAATGATGTATCAACGGAATCACAAATTCAGAATTTCAACGACTCTTTTGTGGATGGAATAAAAACTACTAAACTAACTGTTAAGAAGGTAATTGTTTACAACAGATTATATTTAATGATTATGGAATTTTATTAATAATAGCACATTTTATTTTTTTAAAAAATAATAAATAATTTTATTTTTAAATTCTTTACTACGACTGCTGAAGCTAAAGATTTCAAACGATCGAGGTTTAACTAGAAATATTTTTTTATAAAATAGATAAAACTTTACAAAGATAATTTACACAATTTTAGAAAATGTACTATAAATAAATATATTTATATCACATCTATTTATTTTTGTATATAAATAAACATTCCAATTAAAATTTGTTAAATTAAATCATATATCAACATGATTTGTACTCATAAATGTACAAATTAAGTAATCAATCTACAAACTAATGGTAGCAGAAGTAAATTTAAATTTATATATTTAATAAGTAACATATTGATGTCTTAAATAATTTAAGTATATAACAAAGCAATAAATTTTCTTAAGGCCGAGATTTATAATTATTAGCTGATATATATTTATGGATATATAATTACAGTTATAATAGATCTGATCAATTTTGAATATCCGAATTAAAAAAAAAAAAAATCAACGTCAGACAAGAAAACAGCAATGTACGTTAGTTCTAAAAGCGATCCTTGGCACACCTTTACTCAAATATGATGACAAAACATCATGTTTCTCAATAGTCCAGTAATATATAAATAGGTTTCTTCAGTTATATTTCAATTTTTTTTTCGTCATATAAAACTAAGGTTAATTTTTAGTTTATTAAATTATGAGGAGCTAAATATTATATACATAAATATATTAATAACTTTTTCATAATCAATAAGTAATTTATTTCATTTAAGCTACATAAAGGTAAATAAATATAACATTGTTGATTTTTTAGCAATATTAGTTTCATAAGTTAAAAATTGTTTTTTAGTGCCATTTTTTCTCAAAGATTTTTTTCCAAGTTTATGCGGCAAAGATTTAGTAGCGAGATTTTAGCAAGATCCCCTCATGAAATAATTTATTTACTACTCCCGGAGTTAGTTAATTCGGTATTGCAATAACCATTCCTATATTACTATATAAAACCTAAAGCTGGGTACCATTAAATCCGTTTTGTATTCAAAGATAACTGTTAATTACTAGAAATTGACACCATATGTAATTTATTTATTAATATTATTTTTTACTAGCCTTCAGAAACGCATGTTGAATGTCCTTTTGTTGTTCTAAGAGGATTTGGGGTATATACCTTGTTTTTGCAAGATGGGAGGAGTGCTCTAAATTTCAGTGCTCTCACTAATCTAGTCAAAAGTATATCTGGCTAGATTTTTTAACCACTTGATATAAAAAATAAATAAATACATTGAATTCCCGAAATACTTCATTAATACACATTGATCATTTAATGAATCAAGTTGTGCTTTTTATCGTAATAAAAAAGATAAACCGATAATTTTTCTGGAACCATTAAAGAAAACTAGTAAACCTCGATCAAATCAGCATACAGAGTACAAAAATCAATAAAAAAAGGAAAACTGATTAAATTGCTCACAAATCCATCGTACATTAAAAGTTAATGTATGTGGACTAACACAAACTAAATTAATAGATAAATATAATGAGTTCAAAAATAATTCAAAATAAAACAAAATTGCTTGGAAGACATTAATTAAAATTCTATACTTATATATTATTTATACATAAAAAATGAGAATGCTGAAAACTCTGATTTCTTTGATTAGTTATATTTTATTTATAAATTCAAATAAATAAAATAATTTGTGAAAGAAAAATTTTTAATTTAGTTTTAAGTTAATTGGGAAGAAATTTTTTTTAAATTATGAATTTCTTCAGTAGCAAACATTGGAATGGCCCTTTCATGTAGACGGAAGTACTGTGACTATGTCCTGTTATGCGAAAGTACAGGTTTGGTATGATCCAGGTTAATATTATTATTTTTAGCAATGGATTCTGATTTTTTTTTCTTTATTTAATTTTTTTTTTGTGACAAAAGTGGTATATTAGTCAAAAATGAATGGAAATGTTGACCTACATAATATTTTAAATAGTTCGAGAGAGAGAGTGAATTATTACAAAGTTTTTTAAATAAAATGACTTCCATTTTTATCATATTTTATTTTTAAATACAAATGGTAAAAATCAAAAGATTATTTATAAATAATCCTCTATTGAGTAGAGATTATATATATAATGCACTATGTTAAACCATAGAAAAAACCTAATAACCTTTTGTTTTTCATTCTCTGTTCCAATCTTTCTTATGGCTGGCTGTATGTATGTAAATCACGTGACGCATGTACGTAAATCACGTGAGAAATAAGAGGCATCAGTTAGAGACACCTGAATCATCACTAGAGTCAGTGGGTAAAGTTATTGAGTATCACCTGAATATCGGTGAGCTTGGTGTACTGGAATGAAACAGATCATTTAGGTTAGTGAAGATGAAGGTATCGGGAGACACTTCACTTCTCACTTTCTTTATTAATCCTGGCATGAGATGTTTGTTACACTTAGGATGACGATTATAGCACTCAACATACAGTACACATATGCTACACATCTACATATACAAATAATTTAAAAAAATAAAGCATTAATGTTTTTTTTTTTTTTTTTTTTTTAAAAAAAAGAGACTTACAATAGAATTACTAAAATTTATCGGAAATTGTACGCCTAAATTTGAAGAAAAATTAAGGAAATGCCAAAAGAAGTAGCAGTTGTGGCCAGATTCTTTTAATGAAGTACTAGAAATATTCAGCAATGATTTAATTATAATTTTAATAAAGCCATATTTGAGTATCTACTTAAAAAGTTATTATTACTTTTTTTTTAATTTATGAAACCTGAATAAATGATTTTACAAAATCAATAAGAGATAACTATATTAAAGAGTGCGAATATGTCTTCTTCATCCATTTTCGAAACATTGGTTTTAGAATCAACTATTAAAATTACGAAAAAAAGATTATACCGATATAATGAAATCGTTAAATTCAATGATTTTTACTTTTTTAATGCTCGAATATTGCTTTGTAAACAAAAAAAAAAAAAAACACGATATACCTTTTCTAAGTTCCCCTTTCTGCTATGAGATACTGTAATTCCTAAAATTACTTTCCGCTTAATATTAATCTGTTTGAAGTGAAAAATGGATAAAGAACTAGGTAATAAACAATTTATGTTCAATCTTGCATAAAGAATATTATTAGGAAAATACATAAAACTTAACTGAAGAAGATTCAGAACGGCATTTGCAAACTCGAATTTAAGGTTTTCTGCTGTAATTTATTTCTATAGAAATGAGAGATTTAAAAATAGTTGGCTTTTTATCATATAAAATAATACTCGCTCGAGGAAACCAGAAAATAATTAATTATTCGGACTAACATTCGGTAATTCCAATTTCTTCTAAATCGAGGCAAATTTTACAACCACTACATTTAAGAACCAGCAACCCGTTGAGCTTCTGATAAATGCACCTCATGTTATTTACTATATTAAAAATAAATGTGATATTTTTTAAATTTAAAAATTCATAGAAAAAAAAGAAAGGAAATAATTTTTTTATGAAATACAGAATAATTGTTTTTTAGCTTAATTATATATATTTTGTACTCTTTGTTTTTAAAAAATAATGGAATGGAATGGATTAAGTGGAATATTTAATTTTATTCAAACAAATTTTATTTTTATTATTTTTATTATTTTAATGATTTTATTTTTATTATTAAATTAGTATTTTTTAACCAATACAAGATATGAAATTTACTATAATATTAGGGGTTATTAATACTTGTAATGTTTTTTTATTGTGGCAGACTTGTCTACAGGAGTACTCATCAGCTTGTTTGAAGTTAGATTTGATCAAAATATTGGATCGGCTAAGTTTTTCTGAACCTCTACAACTCTTACCCGGAGTTACACTGATTCAAAAGCCCGCTGATGCTCTTCCACCAGCGAATCTACGTTTACAAGATTCTCCTCGATTGGACAATTATCTTTACAGACGAGTGAATTCCTATCTCAGATCGCTTTCCTTGAATGTACAAATACTTGATGATAACGTTCTCAAAAGTCTAAAAACATTCGGTGAAGGAGCGATTGAAATATTCGGACCTCAAAACGAAGTTACAGGCAAGTATGATTAAAGAATGACCGCTTATACAGATGTATTTATTAATAATTACTGATTCCTTATCAGATTCCTTATCCTGATATACAGGTCAAACAAACTGGTATTTAGGAGACGGCTTATTTGCTATCTTTGCAGTTCACATTACACTTAAGGATTTAGCGTATATGCATTCGGATTGATGTCGAATATAATTTTTTTTTTTTTTTATCCAACCTACCAATTAAAGTAATAACTTTTTCTTGTTTCGAAGTCAATAAATTAATAAATTTTATCGTTTGTATTCAGTTAAATAAATTTCGTTTGCTGGCTGTATGCATGCAATTGTTTTCTTCCAAAAAAAAAATAATATCGAAAGATTTTTAAAAAAAACTTGGCTTTTAGAAAAAAGAACTTCTTGCTTTTATACAGAACAGTAAATTAACCTGCCTTTGTGACAATTTAGCTCAATACCCTCATAAGCAATCCGTTAAATTCCGTTGAACAACACGGAAAAATTCAATTTAAAAGACAGGCCTTACATCTCTTTAATTTGTATTCTGTGTAAATCCTTAAGTTAAAATCAAATCCATACTATGTAAATAAAAAAAAAAAATTTAATTTATCAATTAATAATACGAAAGATTAAAACTTTAAAAATTCCTTCTGAATCGAAGGATGTACCTCTTAGAAAGGTGTTGATTGAGGCAGATGACACTACCTCATTTCATTGACGATGCACCGGTGGTGGTTTGGCCAGCGTTCTGTCCGACCATTTTCAACTCCCATCAGAGAATATAAAAAGTATCAATTACCATTCGGATTAGAAGTGGGGGAACAGTCTGAGTTGAATTAATTCTAGCAATCCTCAGATTACAAACCAGTTGTATAGGTAAGGGATTCGTTTTACATATAACATTGATATGTAATATCAATGTTAGAAAACAAATAATTATAAAATCAAGAAAAGAAGAAACACATATGAACTAATTAAATATGATTAAAACCCAGATTACATAATGTAAAACTCACCGAAAGTATTTCAGAGTTTAAGTAATTTCAACTAAGAACGGATTTGAGTTTATAAAATATTAAAAATATTTTTCTCATTAACATTATTGTTATGAACATATGGCTAATTCAAAATTACCAGTTAACTCCCGTTAGAATAAACTATGAGCATTAATGACCGACAAAATATTAGTAAGTTTTATTGTGCATAAGAAATGAGTAAAACCTGCTAAGTTTCTTTCAAGAGAATTCAGGCTTACGTTATTATAATATGACAAACAAAGTTTAAATAGTGTGTAGTTTATGTGGTGTAATATGTAATATAATATTTTATTATAATGGCTATAATTTATTTGAAAAAGATAAATAATTACTTTAAATTAAATTAAATTTATTTAGTATTTATTTAAACGGAGGAGGATTTCCGTACTTTCTTATAGTTAACAGGTTCCGCAAGATGTTATTAAGAGTGTGATACGTGTTCCTGCGCCCTACCGACTAAATCTCCTATCTCACCGATCCTCCTCTCCCAGGGTTGAACCCGCAATCAAGCATAACTCAACCCAGGGAGGTGCTTTCGGGCCAGAGAGATACGGAGTCTTCATGCTTCATCACCTTCGCCCATCCACGCAAGCGCAGATGGCTCCGCAGAGAGCTATCCTTCATCCCCCGACCCTCCGGTCGTGTTCCTCAGTCTCTCTTAGGAGAGACGCCCTTACCTTACGCAAGGGTGAAGGGAGTTCTGGTATCTCATCATCGTCAGCCATTCGGGCAAGCCCGGACGAACGACCACCCCGCAAAACTGGAAGCGTGATGGAAGGGGACTGTCCCCTTCCCATTCACATTCCCTCACGCTTCTCGATCCTTCTGACGTAGTACAGAGGTCACGAATCTCGACACTGCCGCAAATTTGGAGGAGTCTATCAACATTCAATCAGTCATATTATCTGGGTCGATAGGTCCCGCGATTGGCATACAATTCAGCCTAGCCTTCTTCCACTGCTACAGTGGAAGATAACATGTTCGGATTATAAAAATCCCCGCAATACGGTCTACCTTTTTTTTTTTTTTAACCCTCGGAACCACAATTAAGTATATCTTCAGAGGGATGAGATGAATGAATTGTAGCGTGTGGGAAAAATGTCATGCCTGACCGGGATTCGAACCCGGGAGCTCCGAATCATCCCGGTCGAATAGGGACAACCTAGATCAGCTTTTTTCCGTTTGTAGAGATAACTACAAAACACTCCGTGGCTGCTTAGGTTTATAAATAAACTATTTGAAGATACTTTTTATTTCATCATTACTTGAAAAACCTCTTTTGTTCTTTATTTGTAGGCCTGTTCACTTTTATAAATAGAAAATGAAAATAATGATTAACAACAGGCTTTTAGAATAAATACAACTTCAAAAATGCTATAAATATAGCAAAATATTCTATTCAAATGTTTTTCAAACATTGTATTCAAAACATTCTGTTCAAATCGCGAAAAATTTCGGTTTTCCAATTACAACGGAAATATTCATTTTGGCCATTCCTAAATCTATTTTAACTAGCTTTGGGGTGACGTCTCGTACTGAAGTCACGCTGTAAGTAAAGCTTTGGCGTTAAGTACAGACGCACCTCGCATAACTAAAAAACAAGTCGTAGAATTTTCACATTTTTTATTTTGGAATGTAGTAACATCTCGTTGTACATCTCCCCTTTTGATTGCAATTGACTGAACCAAAAGTATCCAAAATCCAAAAAAAAGTTTATTTTAGCCTTTTTCTATGTGCTCATATGTCCTCATTGAGAGATTTTCACAGCGTTTCATTTTGAATCATAAATGGTACTTATTTTCATTGGTTCAGAGTTATAGCCAAATAAAAATTTAATTAATGAAATATTTGAATCTTACAAGGGATGGAACATCGTTTCGAATCAGACTTCATCTTCTTTTTTTTAACTGTTTTTTTTTATTTATTTTTCTTAATTTATTTTTTTTTTTAATTTAAATATATTGATTTATTGATAATTTTTAACCAGCGATTGTAAAAAAAAAAAAAAAAGTTTCAATAAATAATAATTTAATAATGACAGTAAAAATTTAAAAAAAAATATGGAAAAAATCTGAAGTAATTAGCGAAATAAAGTTTCATGGATCTTTAAAAATGTGCATGTTATTTTAAAAGCATTATTATATAACGTTACAGAACGTTACAATCTGTTCAAAATTAATATTGAACAATGAGTAAATATTCTAAATTAGGAATAGACAATAAGAAGCTACAGACCCAGTGATTTGTAGTTTAAAAGGTAATAACGAAAAGAAAAAAATTGACTTCGTATAGCTGACACTTTTTAAAACCACTTAATTGAATCGATATATCAAATTAAGAATATTGTTTCTTAACTAATCTTGAAAAATCGCTGATAGTGTTTGTTATCCAATAAATTGACTGCAATATAATTTGGATGCCGGTCCAATCGATTTTGATAAAGTTGACTGATCAGAAAGATTTCTTGCCTAACGGTTCGTAATTTATAGTCAATATACGAGTATATGAGGATATCGGTTATATACCAAGGTATATTTAACATTTTTCGCAGTGATTTTGTCTGATAATGTTCAAGTAGGGAAATATTAGAATAGATTCCTGTACCCCAATATTCAAGGCCGTAAGCACAAATTGGTTTCAAAATGGTTTTATAATTCAACAATTTATTTTCTACTGTGAGACGAGATCTATTAGCAAGTACATGTTTTTAAACTTTAGATCTAACTGTATTTGCTTAGGTTTTATATGTTTTACCCAAGTAAAACGCCGCTCAATATTTATATTTTTGAGAACTTGGAATATTAAAGATAGAAACAGTTGGGCAGTTTTTCTTTCGAAGGGAGAATGTGATGTGCTTCGACTTTAGTTTCATTTATCTCTATTTTCCAACTTGTAAGCCACAATTCGAGAAAAGAGAAATAATCTTGAATATAATTAGATGCAGTAGCTGGATTTTCATGGACAGCAAGAATTGGAGTATCGCCAGCAAACGTTGCAACGGTTGTATCTGCCGTAATTGGCGAAGTCGGCAGTAAATAGAACATCTAAGACGGGTTCAAGAACGCTTCCACGAGGTCCCCCTGATTTTATTGGCGACAAATACGTTAAAACTTCTTTATGTTTAATATAAAATCCTATATTTTAGGTAATATTTTAGCAATACTTAGAAAACATACGGTAACACCTTTTTTAATCTATAGAGTAACCTATATTATCTATAGAGTAATCTATAGAGTAACGTGCCCGAAGCTTGACTGACAGCGAGGAAAACCGCTGAACAATATTTTTGTTGTTGTCTAGAGCATGATTTATAATGTCAACAATTCTGTTTACTTGCTCCACAGTAGCATATTTCTGTCTAAACCCAAACTGGTGATTTATAATTTAATCATTTTCGAACTGCATCATTCTTCTTAAAAAGAGCTTTTCAAACACTTTAGAGAGTACTAGAAGCAAGCTGATAAGGCTGTAAGATTTAACATCTGTTGGTTCATTATCCAGTTTTGGTGTCAACTACTTGTAAAACTTTCCACGAGCCAGGAAAATCACTAATTCGAATCACAGCATTAAAAATTAGTGTGATTAAATGTATCGCTTGTCGAGGTAATGCTTGAAAAACATGACCATTGATTAAATCATATCCCGGCGTCTTTGTTGAATGTACTTCGTTATTAATCACTGAAAAAATCTTATGGATTGTAAAGCGTTTAATTGGTAAGGGCATTTGAAAAGGAGAATCAAATATACGGAAATTTTCCTAATTTCTTTTGGATCCGTTTCAATATTACTGGGCTGGAACATGTCGAAAAAGTGCTAAGTAAATAAGTTCGCCTCTCTTGAAAACTTCTCGCCCATGTTCTGTTATTTTTACGGAAAGCAGGAATATACTGCTGGATAATCTTGAACTACTTTGTAGCTTTCTGTAAAGTATAATCAGCAGACTGCCTATCAGAAGTATTTTAAATAAAAGATTGAAATGAAATGTTTATAAAAGTTTGAATTAATCTTTTTAATTCTTGAGAAGCTCTGTTAAATATTCCCTCATCAGCAGGGTAAACAGTTTTCTGCCATACGCGTCGTAGTCTCCGGTGTTCTTCTATATTTTCTCTGAAGAAGATGGATATGTATCTGAGCTAGGGAAGCAGATTCCAAATTGGAAGTGGAGGCCAGCCGACGCTGACTGAATCAATTTGGTCAATTCGTGTACTGCATTATCCAAATCAGCCGGTGATTTCAAAGGCATATCCAACCTTGTATTTTTATCTAAAAAGTCTTGAAAACGTCGTTTATTGATCGATTTATCAACAGAGTGTGAGATCAAGCACTTAGCATAACTTCAAAAGATATCTTGAGCACAACAGATAAATAAATTTCAGAAATACCTTTGAAAATGAAAAAGTTCAGGAGATCTGGAATTTTATTAAGACCTGTAGGCCAGTAGGTTTTGTAGGTCATTGGTTTGCTGGCATTTCTCCCTAAACCACCCCATTCATAACCACCCCTAGAGCATAAGACCGAATGTCTGTGCCACGAAGGACTACTTGTACCTAAAAACGTTTTCATGCGACCATTTATC
>JAAAKQ030008443.1:0-18506 GCA_010016005.3 Zanna intricata | reverse complement strand
GTACTCACTGTCACTACTTGTATTATTTTCAATTTCGGATACTTCTTCGTCACTATCAGAAAGTGTTACGGCTTCTAGCAACTCCGATCACTTCGCAATATACTTCGACTAGCTATTGTTACTGTAATACATGTAAAATGCAAACTGACTAAATAAAAAAGTTTTCAGTTGAATTTATATAGTCAGAGTGCTGCATGTTCAGACTTGAAACATCCATGACATCGCTATTCATGTTGGGACTGGCACAAAGCATCAAATTCAGTAGTACTTCATTGTGTTTTGATTATAATTTTGTGTAAGTTTGACGACTGACACAAACTTGTCATATCTGAACGTGCATGTTTTGACAATACTAAAAATAATCGTATTATGTGTCAGATAAATTATATATTATAAATAAAAACATAAAACTTATATAATTAAACATATATAAAGATATAAAACATTACTTTTACTTATCATTACCTAAAACAACAGAATAGAAAGTAAATAAACAACTCTATGACAAATAACTGTTAAAGCCTACATCGGGTCATATTGACCCGAACAGTACATTAGTATAAACTACAAATATGTGACAAAAAATTAATATAAAAAGAAAAAAAAATTGTATGTAAACTTAGCATTTGGAGATACAAAGTCATAGAATCACTTATATCATAGAATCACATACTTATATCATTAATGGGAGGAAAATTATAAGTAAATAAAAATGTTTTCGGGTTAATATGATCCGAATAGAGCAGAGTTAATACAATTATTTTATAACACTATTTTAACACAGTTATGCATATACAGCTTCTTCTGTGGCAACCGCAAATGGAACGCGTCAGTCTTAATCCACCAAGATCAGAGGTTATATACTTCCTAATCAATGCGCACGTGTCCAAAATTACTGCCTTCTGCATTGGCTGGAAAAGGCGAGGTTTAACTCCAATAGTATTGAGTGATCCGTGGAGCGAGTGCGGGATCTCTCCAAGCGCGTCAATGACGATGGGCACAATTACAACCTCTCGCTGGGTCCATACCTCCCATACCTGATCTGCCAAATCCTTGTATTTTGCCAACTTCTCAGCATATTTCTTCTTGATGTTCGAGGCCAGCGGTATCGTCACGTCAATGATCCAGGTGACGCTTTCCTGCTTTCTAACTACGACAATATCCGGACGATTATGGGTCACTGGCTTATCCGTGAGGACCGCATGATCGTAATAAACCCTATAGCGGTCATTTTCCAACACAGATAGAGGAGCATACTTATAATAAAGAACAGACACATCAAGAAATCCCAAATCCAGCGCCAGCCTCTGATGGAGAATGCAAGCCACGTTATTGTGTTGGGATGTGTATTCTTTTGGGACCAGGATCTTACACCCACTAATCAGGTGCTCCACAGACTCGCTCGCTTTCCCAACAAAAGGCAGTCATCCACGACCAGAGTTGGGTCCTTAATAACGTGCTTCCGATAATTGAGCGTGGCGATTACTGAATACTCAAACGCAAATCCCTCAGTCTCAGCAAACAATCCGGCGCACCTCAGCCACGAAAAAGAGGCAGCAAAATCATCTCCCTCATCCAAAACGGATGCGGAAAATCTCCCATGAAGCTCACCCGCGCGCCACGCATCCATCTTCTGTTTCTTATCAGGAACTTCATTCAGAGAGTCATAGTCACTGTCGTTTAGACGGAGGGGGGTCAGACCTTCATCCCTTCTCACCACTTCCCGATGCAGCGTGCTGGTTTCGCTCAGGCCTTGAAAATAACTCCTGAGGTTTTGCAGCTGTTTCGCATAAACCTCAAGAAAATCTGCGACACCTCTCCCACCTTTGCTTCTATGCGAGCCATAGAACTGCATGGGTGATGCGCGTTTTGTGAATTCAGTTCTAAGAAGCCGGTTAAGTCCCTCAAGCTCCGATCTCGTCCACTTCAAAACTCCGAAACTGTAGGCAACTATCGGTACAGCGTAGGTATTTATGCTGTTTACTTTATTGTCCCCGCTTAATTGCGACTTCATGACAGCACGTACACGAGTCTTGAGGCCAGATATAAGGGTTTCCTTTGCGTATTTGTGATTGAGTCCCAATTCTTGAATAAAGCCAAGATACTGGTAGGTTTCCCCACGCTGCATAGCCGCCAAAACCGAAGGGGGATCCATGAACGGCACACTACAGTCATCCATATGCGACCAAACTTCTTTTCTCATGGCATTAACTCTACACTTGTCTAAGCCAAACTCCATACGTATGTCGACACTGAATTTCTCGACCAGCGTAATAAGTCCCTGGACACCCTTTTTGGTAACGGAAAGAAGCTTTATATTATCCATGTACATGAGGTTACTATAAGAGTATTGGCCAATTATAAACCCTTCATTGGCCGACTTGAGGATGTTAGACAGAGGGTTCAGCGCCATACAAAACTAGAGTGAACTCAGAGCATCCCCCTTAAATATTCCCCGACGAATCACCATCTCACCAATGGTTGTGGGTTTGTTATTAGGGACAGTCAACACAAGACAGGTGCACCACTTATCCATCGCACATCGCAGGAACCCAACAATAAAGGGATCAACCTTATACAAACCAAGCACCCTCACGAGCCAGGAGAGCGGCACAGAGTCAAAGGCTTTTCTATAATCTGTGTAAGCCGTATACAAATTGCAGCGACCCTTCTTAGCCGAGGCAAAGAGAACACTGTCAATCACCAACTGCTCTTTGTAATCTTTACTGTTCTTCCGACAACCCTTCTGCTCCTCCGCAATAATCTGATGCCGCTCTAGATGACTGGCAATTTTGGCACATAAGATAGATGTAAAGATCTTATAAATTGTTGGGAGGCAAGTAATAGGTCGATATTTCACCGGCTCGACCGTAGCTGGAATAGTCTTAGGAATCAGGTAGGTCACTCCCCGGGTGAAAAATCCTGGCATAAGACTCGAAACCCGTAATATCTGCGAGTAAAACTCAGCAAGTCACTCATATACAGCCAAGAAGCGCTTGAACCAAAAGTTCTGCACTCCGTCGATCCCAGGTGCCTTCTAGTGTTCGAGCCACAGATCTAATCACATCATTCAAAGTTACAGTATGGTCAACCACAGATGGCACCCGATTCACCCTCCTTTTCTCATCACTCATCCACTCTGCTCCATCACGGTGCCTTAACGAATTCGAACAAATCGTAGTGCAGTAATTCAAAACATCAGCGCCCAAGGAGCCGCTGCAACCCGTACTCAGTGCACAGCTGGTGTCTGTAGCCTCTTATAGAACTCACGCTTGTTAGTTTTAAATACATGATTCTGTTCACGCCGCATACTAATCATTCTGTAACGGCGCACCCTACAAGACAGCACCGCTAGGCGCTGTTTCAATAAATCGAGCACCTCAATAGTCGAGTCGTTTTCAGGGCTCCTATGGATCCTAACAATACTCTCCGCAGCAGCTCGCACTTTCTGGCTGGGTTTCTGGGCTGTCATAAATGTGGTCAGACGACCAATTTCTCTTCTCAGCTTGTTGATCTTCTGAGTCAAACGAAACTACCAAGCCGGTATCCCAGGTCTATCTCGTCCCACAGCTCCTCCAACATGCTGGTTATTAATAAAAGTCACCGTGAGAGCACCAACGTAAACCAACTCATGAAGACCCTGAATCGTTGTCACGTGTGTAATCTCATTAGCCAAAAGCCGATTAACGTGATCAATTATTGTTTTGTACCACCTCTCACCCACAACTTAGGAATCCTAGGTCTCAATGTCGGATCCATTCCACCATAACGCAGCAAATTCTCCGCAAACAGGTCAGCCATAGGATTGGTAGGAACGGTTCCTCATCCGTCGCGCTACAACCAGAAGATGGGCTGGACAGTATACCAAGCTCCCTCGACACCTCCAACCTGATCGCTGTGACAACATCCGCAGGCACCCTATGTGATATAAAAAGGTTCTGAACCGTTTTACCCTGCAATTCAGGGAAGCGGTCAACCAAGATGCGGTGCAATTCAACGCTGTAAGATTTCTTCTCCGTTTCCATTTTCATTATTTGAAGGTAGGAACGGTAAAGGAAGGTATTCATTTCCATTGTCCATTTAAACCGCTTCCTACCCCGGGATGCAGAAGCGGGCACCTGAAGTTCAGGTACAACGTCATCCACAACATTAGATGGTCCAGGCTACTGCACACCAAGCGACTGAGGAGAGAGGCAGCTGTTCTCTTCCGCAGAAGGAGTCCGTCATCTTAGTGCACCAGCTGCAGACTCATTAGCTGGCACACCCGAGGCTTTGCTTCTAGTAATCGGGTCAAGTTATACACTACAAGCGAGCTGCTAACACACCTACCGGTTACCTGTTTTGGTCCGCGAGTGGTATTTTATTTCCCACCTACCCGGCATATCTGCCGAGCATCCCCCAATCCGCCACCCGGGGACACGCCCGATTGAGGACAGGCAACCCCGCACGGGTTATTATTATTATTATTTTATAGTATTATATATCTCATTTTATAGATTATTTTAGAGTAAACAAAACATAACAATAATTATTTATTTTACTAAATCATATACTGTGAACATTTTTATGCTATTCATTACTAATGTAATTGATTTGGATTTTATAACTGTATAATTAATTGTTCTCATATTAGTTATGGTATGTCTCTCTCTTACGACTTTGAAGCTTTATTATAACAGTCTTTTTCTACCAGAGCTTTCTATTGTCATTACTTATTTATTTAATTATCCTCGTACGGCCATTAGTTGGCTATTGCGCTAACAATATATATATATATATTGTTAACAAATATATATATATATATATAGTTATTTCTTCGTAATAGTTGCAATTATATCCTACACAGCTGTACGTAGCATCTTTTATTATATATGGATAACTCCGTCTGAGACTTTGAAATTTGAAAACTCAGTCTACAGTCTGAATCATTCGTTGAAAATTGATAAGAGAATCACCTGGAATACTTCAAGTTTCTTGATAATGTCACTTACAGTCTTAATTTTTACGGTAACATTTATTTATATAATCATAGTCGATAGCTTGATTCGTTTTTCAAGATATATTAAGATAATTAATTGAATTCAGAATAAATAATGATGGTGAAATAATTTTTGCCACCATTAGTTATTTTATTATATTGCTGTATTCAACAGACGATGTTCCTAAGGTGATACTCTGAAAATTTCACCTTAAACTCTTAAAATAAAGTGATATTTTTAAAATTTCAATAATGTTTTCTTTTTATATAAGATGCTTTTAAAGTTTTAATAAAAATAACATACATTATTATTCTATCTCCAATAATTTTTAAAATTATAACATCATAACTGTTCTTTTCACTATAATTTTGTAATAAATTTCCGTATAATATTCATGAACTATATATTTGTGATTATGTTAATTACTAGCAAAATTAATTAAATTATTTTACGTGTCTTGACAATCAAACTGAAATTTCTGTATGAAAATTTGACAATCGATAAATTTATATTCTCAAAGAAGTTTTTTGCCTTTCAACGTTCCACAATATAAATGGTAATGATTAAAAAATCATAATGATGATTAGTATGACGGTGTTGATGATGATATTTAGAAAAATTAGATCTAAAGTTAATGGAAAATCTATCAGAAAGAAAAAATTATTTCCTATTAAATATTTATCATAAAAAACGTAAATAATATTATTTTCACCATTAAATGAACGCATATTAATTTTTATTAAACTGACTTCGTTATGAAAAAAATTTCTTCATTGTCAGATTTCTGTACAGTAATTTGAATCTAATTGCAAACATAGTAAACTAATTTAATTAATATAATGTAATTATATAACACATTAATTTAATTAATCTTTCTTCCACAAAGGATTTAATAAAGATTCCTTTTGTAATACAAATAATCAATTCAATTTAAACTTAACCAATTGAATTTCATTTTCAATTTAAACTTTTTTCTATTTCAATAACTTTAAATAGAGCCAACATGAATTCAAAAAATTTAGAGAAATGAAGTTCTTATTTTTAAAAGAAATATGGCTTCAAAACTGAATAATCCGGATTAAAATTTGAATTAAAGAAATTTGTAATTATTAGATAATTTTAATTTTTTTATACAGTAAACTGTATATCAAAATTCATTTTCGGCATCTTGCTAAGTCTTGCAGTAACATAATAAACCCATAAGATGGCTTCTGTCTTGAGTATCTGAACTTATACTACTTTACTCACATTAAAAGAGATTTTTAAAAATATATATATATATATATATTTATATACACGAGCATATATATATATTATTGAAGTTCAGAAAATAAATTATTTATTTCGACGTTTGCAGTTAAAATGTATATTTGATTAACTGCATGAAGTAATTTCATTCTAGAATTTAATTTAACCAGGAACATGAATTACTGAAGATCTTGAAACGATAAAATTCAAGTATTCAGAGTATCTTTCTATTTAACCAGTTCCGTTTGCTGCCATGTAAAAATTCATTGCTAAAGATAATACATTTTTTATTGTAAAAAAATTCGTTGCTGGTAGGTTACTTTTCAGCCAGTACTATATTAAATCATTGTCATTAAAAAAAAAAAGCATCCTCTTCAAAGATGATAATTTTTGTAATTATTTTTTCTAATTAGATATTTAATTGTGCTAAATTTAAATTATATATGTTATGGAAAGTAGTTTGGGACAAATGCGTACATACATTTTTAACAACATAAATGTTTTAGAATTGTTAAATTATTTTCAGTCTTTCAAGTTATTTATTAATTTTCATAAAATTTTGTATTGTATGTAATAGTTGAGAATGTAAGTAATTCACAATCCACGTCTTAAGAATTTGTAATAAATTTGCAGTTCCTATGAACGTAATGCCTAATTATAGTCCTGCAAAAGAACACCTGTGTACAATAACTAAGAGGAGATATAAATTAAAATTACAGTATTTTAAATTAAATTGAATATCCTTAGAAATTACCACTATCTAAACACGAAAAAGTGTTTATTTTTCTTTCAAGTTACTGAAAATTAGAAAGTTTATAAAGCTTAAGCATTTGTAAAATAAATTTTACTGGTTTCAACAACCGAGTCCGCCCAAAGGTAGTACTCAACGTTTATCTATTTACATAACAAACCCTTTAAAGTACTTAAGGTCTTAGAAAAGAAAAAAAAGAAAACAGTTTTGTGTTTTTAACAAATTCATTCTTATACTCTGTTAACTGACCTTTAGTCAACGTTCTTCATCTTTTCTCAAAATACACTTTTTAAAAATGATTCTGTTCTTTTCCATTGTGTTTCTGGTAAGATAAATGTAATTTTTTTTATTATTAGTGTCAAAATTCTCTATATAAATTATTTTATCGTACTTTGATGTCAAGGAGGTAAAATGAAAGAAAAAGTACAACATTAATGATCTACCTTTCGTATTTTTTAATTCACTGATACAGTTAAAGAATTCCGAAAAAAATTATACAAATAATTTTTCTAAATTATACATAAAAAAAAGCATAAATCTATTCCGTTATAAATTAATAATGAATATTACTTATCCATTAAATAAATGTACTTTAATTAAGAAATAAATTATTTCTCTTAGATATTCTGGTTTAGTATGTAATTAAACAGTGATGTTTGTTTTTGTTTTTATCAATAAATTATAATATTAATTGACTCTGATGAAGCTCACTTTAATACATTTTTAGGTAAATTATTAAATTTTTTTTAAGATGATTAAATAATTGGAAAGCAAAAGAGAAATAATTATTGTACGTTAGATCCACTTATTTTACTAATCCTTGTATTAGATACGAAAACTTCTCAAGGGATTATAAGAATAGCAGGAAAATTAATAAAAAAGAAGAGTTAAAAGAAAAGTTTTGATGTAACGACCATCTCAAGGTAAAATTACAATACCATAATTCATTTTTTTTTAAGAGTAAATCAACTTATTTATTTTCATAAAAAATTCATTACGACGAAACAGTTCCGACAAAGTTCAAATTTAAATATGGTTGGATTATGTTATGTGGTTGGATTTTAGTTGTTTAATAGTAGACATAAAATAGGAAATAATTTTATAGACGAGTTTTGTAAATATAATGTTTATTAATCCATTGAGTTCCGTGTTATGAAAGTCAAATCCATAAAATAAATGAACATAATCATACTCAACATAAAAAAGTAATAATAAAATCAATTTATAAACGTATATACACGTTAATAAAATTATTTTCTTTTTATTTTGTTTGAATCGCTTAAATTTAAAAGAAATAACATCATTTAATTCGATAAAAGTAACAAAAAATCAGGTAAAACTTATTTTTATTACTAATTAATATTTCAGAAAATTTTTTGAAACATAATTTGTGTTAGCTCTCTTTTTTGCCGCAATGTTTAAGTTATAATCGGTTATAAATTATCAGAACCATAAATAATAATAAAAAAAAATAATAATATGCAAATATGTACTTATATTCAATATACATAAATATATAGTAATCATAAATAAATAGATACAAGTGAGCCCAAAGTGATCAAATACAGATCATAAAAAACAAAGGAAACTCCAAAAACTAGTCTTATTTATGATACAGAGAATAACTTAACTAATCAAAAAAGAAAATGGAACAAATCAAAGAACTAACAAAAGTAAATAGAGAAAGGAAATGCGTTTAGAGTTACGTGTAATGTTGTTAAGTAAATAATAAAAAGTAATTGAAATCACTATATGTAAAAGTAATATTATCTAATGACGTTTCCTTATATTACAATCTGTACTTAGGATTTTGTAATGTTATAAATTTGTTTTCTATGTGAGATTTTATGTGATCCCTTTGCCAAAATAATCCTTTTGCAATCAACTTAAATACCATTTAATAATTTAATAAAATATTAAAAGACAATTTTTACTCCAAAAGACGTACTATTTTTTCTCTTTTTAATTTAATTGTAATCGCAAAAAATTTTGGTTTTCAGATTTCAAAGATCCGTTTTCACCATTCCTGTATCCATTTTGACTAGTTTTGGCGTGACGTCTGTATTTATATACCTATGTATTTATCACGCATAACTTAAAAACGATTAGTCAAAGAATGTTGAAATTTTGAATTTAGGATTGTTGTAACATGTTGTAGTGACCTCCATTTTTGAAGGTACTCAACTGAACCAAAAGTTTCCAAAAAATATGAATTTTCGACTTTTTTTTAACCTCAGTAATAAGTCAATTAAAGGTGCTTTTAACGCAATGAGCTATAATTAGAACCAATATAAATAACTGGTACTTATTTTCATTGGTTCTAGAATTATAACCAAATAAAATTTTAATCAATTAAATATTTGGATCTTACAAAGGAAGGCAGATCGGTTAGAATCAGACTTGTTTTTCAGCATTAAAAAAATGTTTTTACTTTTTTTTTATTTTAAAAATATTAATTTATTAATCATTATCAACCCTTGTGATTGTAGAAAAAAAAGTAGTGAAATAAAATTTTATGGATTTAAAAAAATGTATATATGTAATTTAATAGGCATAATTATATACGTGTACATGTAACAGTTTGGTGAAACATCTGATTAATTAATATTAATTGAAAATTATATTTAGAATCGTATTACTTTTGGATTTTCATACAAGGATGTAATGTATTGTCTACATCAGATTTTAATTTTGAAATACACTATGTAAAACGTAAAAATTATTATTTTTACCGTATTTCAAAGAAAGAAAGAAGGATTTCCTGTAACTTTTTAATAAAAAGTACTATTATGATGGTGCTAGAACTGAAATGATCCTCCCATTTCTCACCAACTTATAAATATTAGAGGACCGGAAAATTAAATAATTTTCTGACCATATTATTATTTAATAAAAAAAATAAACGTTTATCTACCTGTGTTTAAACTTGGTAAATGAAAAAACAATTCTAGGAATTTATATTTACAAGTTTTCATCGATAACTTTTATTCATTAACAGCCAGCACAAGTAAGACAAAATCGTATTTGTCTTATTGCGATGCGTCGGTACTCACTCTTATTTTTATAACGATTTGTCTTACGAAGGTATCATCAAAAAAAAATAACTCATGTCTTTTACTTTTAATCTGCTCTTGTATGTGTTTCCTAATAATCACACTACGTTTATATCATTTAGAAAAACTTATTTAGTACGTTATGTTGTTAGTATGGTGTAGTACCAGTATCAACTTGTCGTTTGACGCCTCAGAATTTCTTTAATGCAATGATTCTCAACCGTTTGAATTCCACGATCTCCAAAAAAAAAAATATCCCAAAAAAAAATATATATATTGAATAATTCGCTACCCTTCAATCCCAACCCAATGAAACTTAGGTAAAACTATTTAGCTGCGTTGAAAGCGACGCGTGTTAACATGAATGTATGAAGTGTACAAACATGAGCAATTTAAAGGTTCCAGTTTGGTGTGTACGTGCTTCTTGTAATTTGGTTTTCTTGAATAATATTCGCTGTTAAGAGCATCATTTTCGAATATGTATATGGTACGTTTGAACAGTCATGCTTTCAGCAGTATAAGAGGGGTAAGGGACTGCAGAAGGTCAGTTTATTTTTGAATGCGAAGCGTGAATCTGGTGTCTCTTTTTAATTTTTAAAATATTAAATAATAATATTAATTGAGGTTTCGATTTTTAGTGTATGGTCAAACCATGTAACGGTTTTTTTTTCAGTTAGATTCTTATATAAAATGGATTCATTTGTGAAAAAACGAAAAACAGTCATCTATATCAAGTGAATAGATTGGTAAAAACACAAGATTATTCAATGATAGATATTTAAAGTACGGTTTTACCTGATAGGATGAAAAGCCACATTGCTTTTAAGTTTTCTCCAATGAAAGCATGAAATCAATAAATTAATTTGAAAATTGAAAATCAAACTTTAAAATCATAAAAGAAAACCCTTGCCATTTTTCGAAAGAAAATTACTTTGAAAAATCAACAAGCTTCTACTTGTAAATAAAGCCATACTGATAAACGTGCACTTGATGGATCTTATCTTGTCAGCATTAAGAGTAACTAAGATGTTCAAACCCCGTACAATCGCAGAAAAGCTCATATTGCTTGCTGTAACTTGTGTGGTCAACAATAGGCCAGGAAGAAGTCAAAAAATAGAAAAAAAATGTTTATATCAAATATTAAAAAAGTCTTATATCAAAGGGGGAATGGATGCACTGCTTCCTCTGCAGTTATGCTCATGCCACAAAAAATATGCCGGAAAATCACAAACAAAAATTTTTTGTAAAACTGTAAAAATGGCTAATTTTATTAAAATCATTACAGAACTGTGTGCTAAATAAGGTGATAAAATGGGCGAAAAGAAAAAAATCTCTCATTCTTCATACAGAAGTCATATGGTTTTCTTGGGGGAATTGTTAACCCGTTTACTGGAACTGCGAGATGAATTAATAATATTTTTCCAGAATAAACAAACACGATTTTCAATTTGTTTTACAGAATAATAATATGATTTTGTTGGCTTACTTAGCCGATGAATTTTCGCATTTAAAGTATCTGTATGTGAATTTAAAAGGACGCGATAAAAACATTTTGTTAAAGCCAAAGTTCATGCTTGCATTAAGAAGTTATGATATCTGAATTTAAAGCAAAAATTATGGCCGGCCTCCGTGGCGGAGTGGTAGTGTCTCAGCCTTTTATCCGGAGGTCCCGGGTTCGAATCTCGGTCAGGCATAGCATTTTTTACACACGTTACAATTCATTCATCGCATCCTCCGAAGATATACTTAACTGTGGTTCCGGAGGTTAAACAAAAAAAAAGAAAAAAAAGGCAAAAATTTTAATACGTCTCCTCCACCCACTTCCGATTATATTGAAATAATTTGGATGAATAAATCACTATTAATTCCCACTTTTGGATGGATGGAATGAAGATTCATTTGCGTGAGCTAAAATTTCAGTTGGTGGAATACTTCTCGGAAGATAAAAATGATTTCTCGAAGAGAAGGATTGAATCCATTTAGTGAAAACGTTGTTGCAGCTAAGTTACCAGTAGCGCTGGTGTGGTAACGATCAACTCATCGAAATGTTTGCTGGTAAAACTTAACTACAATTTACATCTGAAGATTTACGTATGTTTTGGCTTGCTCGTCGAAATGAATATGGAAATTTAGTAACAGAAGAGGTGAAAATATTAATACCCTTCGGTACGTCTTACCTTTGTAAATGGGTTTTCCTCAATGGTTGAGCTAAAAACTTAATATAGGAATCGTCTTTTATTACTTGAAAACAATTTACTTTCGTGTGTTTCTAACATAGATCCACGTATGAAGTATTGCTGTTGTATTTAAAAAATACAACAACAACCATCACATATTTTTTTTCTTTACACATGTACTTATATATGTAAATAAAATGTCTGTAAAAAATTATTTTTTTTTTTATCTCTTAAAATAGTTCCATGATTTTTTAGGTATAAATTTGTAGGCTACTTTAGGTTACTATTACTCGTTTATCTCATTTATCCTCCTTATAAGCAAATAAACAGTAATAACTCTTATCATAATGACCGATATACTCGTATTATAATTATTAAAGAGTTTTAGAAATACCATTAATGTTTTACTTAGTTTATTGTTTACAATGGTAATTCTGAACAATACACAATTTAAAAAAAAAAAAAAAAATTATTATTAGTTGGGCAATTTAACCAAAAAAGAAGTGTACTGTATAAGAAATTTTCCCCCTTTAATATTACCGACGATTTTTTCACAATGAAGTCAACGATGTTCAGGCATCTTAAACAAACCATTATTTTTCAAAATTCAGGACTCATTTTTTGTAAAGATCATCAAAATAGTTTTATTTATTTCAATAACAGCTGATTACCTGACGTTTCCAAGGTATTTATTTAACCCCATCTTCTATTAAACAGAAAAAGGTCGAATATATCTCTAGTGTAGAATTAATGTATTCTTTTTTATAGGTTTTTAAAAGGATAATTATAGTATACAAATTGTAAAATAAAACTTTTACAAATTCATTATAATAAATATTACTTAAACATAAACCTTTTAGAAGATTCTACAGAATTCTATTTTTTTCCGGCTTAACTTGGACTTAACTGACATAGGGATAGTCACCAATCATAGTCACCTAGCGACTCCAAAACTGTGGATTAGTGGATTCCAACTAATATCGGTCGTTCATGATTATTTTAACTTGTCACCCCCTTCACACCAAACCACTTGCGGTTCTAGAGGTTCTTATCACCAGTATTTTTTCCAGATCATATGTGTACCAAGTGTGAATTTAGTCTAGGCATTCCACAGTTACGGTCACAGACACACACACTCTCTCGCTCTCTCTCTCTCTCTCTCACACACACACACACACACACACACACACAAACACAGAGAAACATACATATATCCATTTTTTTTATTTACAGATAAAACCCATATTCTTTATTTACTAAAGGAAAAAAAATCCTGTGTATAATAGAATTTTATTTTTTAATTTTAAACAGAATCCAGTTTTAATTCAAATAAAAGCCATTTTAAGAGATGCATCAGTTTTCTTTACATTTATGTGTTCCATCTCGTTCCATCAGAGTTTTGTGCAGATAAATTGATGCAATGAAAAATAATGTTGTTTCATAACTTCACATAAATGAGGGTGTTAAAAAAAATATCTAATAATTGTAATTGATATTAATTTAAATAATATTAAACTAAGGAATGATTAATTTTATTTTAAAAAGAAAAAAAATATTTTTCATTTTTACACAAAAATGAAAAAAAAATCCTATAAATAAACTTAGAAAAAAAAGAAATATATTTATATATATATTAATAGTGGAAAAATATTTTAAGTTACCGCATTTGAATTTAATATGTTACAAAAAAAAAAGAAAAAAAAATGCTTCAATACAAATCTTAATAATTTCCTTCCTCTGTTTTACAAAAAACGAAAAAGAAAGAAAGCGCAAATTAAAGTTATGTTTTGAAAAGATTACGGTGTTTGAGATGTAATTAGTTCACTCGCTTTTGAAATGTTAGTAGAAGTAAGTCCAAACGGTTTTACTTCTTAAGGTTATCTTACGCAGCTCTTCAGTTTTCCTATTTCCGAGAAAACGTTGCTCTCTGCTCTCATTTCCTCTGAACCCGACCTTTTGTCAACCTGTGATGCAATCTTAGTTATCATGCTTTTTCGCTCTGCACAAACATTATGAGTTCAATAATTGTGTTTAATTTTAACGGTTTTATCCCGTTTAATTATTTTCTTGTTGTATTAAGCTGTAACGCTATTAGGTTATAAGATGCAACAAATGCTACTTATTCATTGTTAAACCAACCGTTAAGTAAAGATATAAGATCCCTTTTATTATGCAAAAATTTATATATTATTTGAATAAAAAATTTATTAAACAGCCTAATAATGTATCGTTGAAAGCCTTTCTTTTTTTTTCTGTTTAGTCTGCGGAACCACCGTAAGGTATTACTTCAGAGAATGAATGAGAATGATGGGTATGAATATGAATAAAGTGTAGTCTTGTACAATCTCAGGTCGATCATCCCTGAGAAGTGTGGTTAATTAAAACCCAACCTCCAAACTATACCGGTATCCACGATATAGTATTCAAATCCATATAATCAATTATTTGTGATACTATACATTTAGAAATAAAAGTAAAAAAACTGTTTACTTTACAACATCAAAATATGTAATATATTTATTTGAAATAGATTTTAACCAAACTGATCCAATAGTATTTTTTAGTAAAATTTCACTATTCCCCAGCAAACCAAGCCTAAAATTAAATATCAAAAATACGTATAGATTACTAGCTACAAAACTAGTAAATGAAAAACGGTATTAAAAAAACAAACTGGAAATTAAATACCATGTTAAAAGAATGTTCCAACATAAACAAATTAGATATTCTAGTCTAAAATAAATTAATGGGATTAACCCATTCATTCCGCATATTGAAGGATTATTAATCTTTTTTGGGTAAAAGTGAAGTAATTATGATATAAATATATTTATATATAAATATATTTATTAGGTCATCATCTTTATTAGATATCATATAAATATTTATTAGATATTTTAAAAGGAGAGCTCCAGATATTCTTTTCTGGGTCCGGGGTTTTCTGAATGTAGAGTTTGAGGTTAAGGCAGAAAAAAAAATCGAGACCGGAGACGAGTTGACCTGCCATGCTAGATATACAGCTGGTAGATGCTCTGGAGGCTCGCCATTCAGGCAAGAACACCACCCTGGGCTCAGCTACACTTTATTGGAAGTCCGGCACAGGGGTGTAAAGAAAAAAAAGTGTCAAAATTAGCCTATATCCTCGTGAAACAAAGATAATTATATCAGTCAATCTGCAAAATATATTCGGGATTTTTTCTCGTAATGACAAGTTTTAAATTAAAATAATAACTTATATAATAAATTGAACAAGATTTGGGTAACTGAGGTTTGATAATTCCGATTTTTATTCGCCCTCATTATACAGCTCTAATTTCTATTAAATTGAAATATATAAACAAAAAATTTGTTTTTTCTTTTCACAAAATGTATATTATGAAAGTAAATAGGATGCATGTAAAAATAAAAAGAAAACCAATTCATCTACTGGCTTTATTATTGTATGTGCGACCGACTGACTGCATCTGCCTTCAGTTATTTGATTATTAAAAATGAAAAAATTGACCGTGATGGGATAGGCAAGTAACCATATAGACGGGCGAAGCCGATTTAGTAACATTTTCTTGAACGAAGTAGAAATATTTTAAAAAACGTTAGACTACTCAAAATATGTTGATTGCTAATAATTAAAACCCCATTAATGCACTCTTTAGTAATTTTAAGACGCTACGTAAGATGAGAGATTTTACGTAGAAATGATGCATGATCCTCCTTGGTGCGAGTGGTAGCGTCTCGGCCTTTCATCCGGAGTTCCCGGGTTCGAATCCCAATCAGGCATGGCATTTTTCACAAACGCTACAATTCATTCATCTCATCCCTTTGAAGATATACTTAATTGTGGTTCCTGAGGTTAAAAAAAAAAAAAAAAAAAAAAGAAATGCCCACCGGGCTGGTCTAGTGAATAACGTGATATTGCAAATCAGCTGATTTGCAAGTCGAAAGTAAAACCTATTTTATTCAAGATTCAATGTCCATTCTCAACATTGAACGTCTTATATTTTTAACATTGAACATATGTGATCATTAAGAGAAAAAACAAATGGTTGTAATTGTTTTTAGTATCAATACAAATTTGAGTTTAAAAAAAATTTGTACGATAAATTAAATATTTTACTTCCTTTTACTAAGTACAAGAAAGTATTGTAATCGCGAAAAATTTCTTCAGTGGAGATATATCCTTTTTTACCATCTCTGAATCCATTTTGCCTAGTTTCGGCATGACGTCTGTATGTACGTATCTCGCACAACTCAAAAATGATTCGCCGTAGAATGTTGAAATTTTGGATTTAGGGAAGTTGTAACATCTAGTTGTGCGCCTCCCCTTTTGATTGCAATAGTTTGAACCCAAAGTGTCTTAAAAGCCCAAAATCCCAAAACAAATTGGATTTTTGGACTTTTTCTTAACTGCTAGTAATAAGCTCTCATTGAGACCTTTTCAATGATATATCCTAAGTTGTACTTATTTTAATTGATTCCAGAATTATAGCCAAATAAAAGTTTAATTTATGTACTAATTGGATCTTACAATGGTACACATCGGTTCGAATCAGACTTAATCTTCCTTTTTTTAATTTTTTTTTTTAGTTTATATATATTGATTTATTAATAGTTATAAACGTCTAATTATTAAAAAAAAATGTACGATAAATAATAATTCAAATACAAAAAAAAAATAAAAAATATCAGAAGTTATCAATGAAATAAAATTTTATGTACATATCATTTTAAAAAAGATAATAAAAAAGTATGTATATGTAATTTAATAGGCATATACAAGAAAGTCGTGTGATAACCACTTCAGATTTTTTAACGTTAATTAACCACAAACGAGAGCTCTTACAACTTTATTAGAACAAGAACATATTGAACCTCAGAGTCAAATACAAGACAATATATCAGTTATAATTAGCAACACAATAAAATACAATTTACATTTAAATATTACCAAACAACTGTAATAATCCAAGAATAAAATGACTTTCATCAGAAACTTATTGATCTTATAAGTAATAGTTCCTGAAGAAAATATCACCTGTGATATTTTCGCAGGGGAAATATCGTCTGAGAAGAAGTTATGCTATTTCGTTGATGTACTGTTCTGCTATAAAAGGTTTTACAGAATAAGACCACGACTAATTCTGTGGTGAGGGGGAAGGAGTGAGGGAAGCAGGATGAGGGTGACGGTGGGATTGGTGGGAGGGGGGAGTGAGCGAGAGAGGATGAGAGAGAGAGAAGAGAATTAAAATACATCTTTATTAAGGTTTTACGTTCCGAACTAATTGATTTGAAATGCTTAAACTTTGACAGATTTATCACGTGAACACTGTTTTTAAATACCTTCGGGTGAAATATTGAGAAGAGAGATAAAATTATGATAATAATTTGTATATAGTTTATTTTTTGATCAAGTCTTAGTGTTGCCTCTAATTAACTGTAACCTAGCATTGTGGAATAAATTCAACGCATACAAACTGATGAAGTGTAGTGACGCTGAAATATAACATAACAAACAGCTTTGTGATGTCGATAATGAGTTGATAATTAATGATCTAATGACAATTCCGTTGTGACTAACTATGACTTATTAATCCTAGTAGGGCTAATTATAATTTGTTAATTAATTAATAAACCTAGAATTCAACGAACAAGAAACTTACAATAAATGAGTAACCGAAAATTTATTAAAAGAAGATATTAAAAATTTATCATTATAATCAATAGCTCTGTTATTTTTAAATAAGATAATAGGTTAAAATGTTGAAAGAAATATAAAATAAAACTGAAAATGAAAAAAAAAATAATGAACGAAAAAATAGAAGAATTCTGAATAAGACATAACATGATTCAGTGAAAGGTAATTTTTTTACCACAAATTAAATTCTGCAGAAACTAAAATCTATGTTAGTCTGTCTATCTGATTTATTTGAATTTCCTTTCACAAAAGAATAATAAATAAAAATTAACTATATACATAATTTTTATTCTCTGAATTTTATTATGTTTCGTTATTAATATTTTTTGGGTTAAGTAAATCTCATCGCTTTATTAAGCAATTTATTTATCAGAAAATATTAAATATTTTTTTCACTTGGTTTGGAAAACTTTTATTTAAATTTATTTTGTAAATAATATTCACTTACTTTTTTCTTTTAAAATGTTGTTTTTTTATGTTTAACCTCCGGAACCACCGTTAGGTTATATCTTCATAGGATGAGATTAACTCTTTCATCCGGAGGTCCCGGGTTCGAATCCCGGTCAGGCATGGCATTTTTCACACACGCTACAATTCATTCATTTC
>JAAAKQ030008432.1:5138-18506 GCA_010016005.3 Zanna intricata | reverse complement strand
ATTCACGCCAAGAGGGTCAGGAGTCCCCGTGCATCATCATTGCCACCCATCCCCATGGCAGGGACGTGCGATGACTCAGCAGAACGCTGTTATTCTCCCCCGGCTCCTCCATGGAAGTGTAAGTGTGTTCAACCAGTCCTCCAAGACCAGGGCTTGGGGAATCCCCGTGCTTCATCGTCGCCAGCCGATACCCGCTAGCAACGACGAACTGAGACTCCGCAGAGGGCTGTCCCCTCCCCCCAGACCATCTTCCGTCATCCGTCGATCCAGAGCCTTTATTCTTCCACTTTCGTTTGGATTATTTTTGTTATCCAATTTTGGGTATTTTCGCAACCCAGCCTTCCACTTAGCATCGTAGCTATGATTTCTTCTGGGGAACTGTCTCTTAAATTAAATTCATTCCTTATTTCTTCCCATCTGTGGCACCTCAGAATAGTGTGTTTGGTCGACTCCACGTCACCACAATACAGGCAAGTATTCCAATCCTCTTGCTAAATCTGCAGAGATACTCGTTAAAAGCTCCGTGACCGGTGAGGAATTGGGAGAGGTAGTGGTCCACCTCCCCGTACCTCCTTCCCAGCTAAGGGCCCAGCTACCTGCCCAGAAACCCATCACCCTTGGGGTTTCCCTAGTATATTCGTATTCTTTTTTGGGCAATCAATAAAATTGGTGGAACCCCCGCCAACACACCCACTGCTAGTGCCGATACCGTACGGTATCCCCTGATTATTTTAAGACATCCCCATCGCTGAACGGATTGTAGGTTGGCAATATTTCTCTTCTTTGCCAAGAGAAAGGACCCCGCGGGGATGGCATACAACAGCACCGCCGTCGTGCTCACCAGAATTAGTTTCCGCTTGGATGCACTAGGTCCCCCAAAGGAAGACATAACCCTGCTCAGAGTGTTAATGGCTAGCTGCCTTCTTGGTAATATTTTCAATATGACAATTGAACAAACAATTTCTTTCGAACCAAACCCCTAGGTATTTGGAGTTTGGCTGGACAACCCCTCGGTGCCGTCCACCCAGATCTTAATTGGTCGTAGTCGGCAGCTCCCAGCTATTGCAACCACTTGGGTTTTGAAGGTTCTAATTTCAATCCCCTCTCATTCATCAAACTGTTAATTTCCCTTATTGCGTGGTTCGCGTCTTGTTCCACGTCATCCTCCGAGCGTCAATCTGTCAAAACCGCTATATCGTCCGCATAAGCTATTAATTTAATGCCGGTTGGGTAATTCCAAAAGCAACACCCCATCTATTACAATGTTCCAGAGGAGGGGGCCCAGCGGTGAACATTGTGGCAACCTTCCCCCAATTGGAGTATGAGTTCTCCTTCCTCCGATTCAATTATCACTCTTCTATGGTGTAAGAATTCATTAATAATAGTCCGTAAATAATTGCTGTTGCCTCGTTTTTCCATAAGTTAACTCTTATCGATTACTTTCTTTATTAAAACAAATAATAAAAGTTTATTTTCATAATTGAAATTAATAAAAGATTTTATATAATTCTGTTAAATATTTATTTAAACTAGTATAGTTTTATTAGCAGAATTGATGACTAACTTATATCCTCATATAGCAATAATAATAAAAATAGTAATCCATATTATTATTATTATATGCAACAGCATCTAATATAATAGCAGCTTAATTGCTTCATTATTCTACATACCTTTTTCAACCAAAGTGAATTAGTAATCACATTTAGACCATATCGAATATATTTTACTTTAATATTATCATCTATGTGCCTCATGGCTATTACAGTTCATTGCATGATCACATACCAATATAAATCCTTGAATTAAGGTACAATCGAATGTATAAATTGATTACTACAGGGTAAATTTATTTAGTATAGTAATCATGAATAATATCAGTGTATTACAAGTAAGGTACAGGCTAAAATAATATAGTCGGGTATACGGTTAAAATAATTAATAATATGGTATTGTATAGTTATCAAAACTGCTACATCACTAACTCTACTCATAAATTTCTCATTCTAGCAAAAATAATTTTCATTATTTTTTTTTCATACAAAAGTATTTTCATATAATTAAAAAAAAGTTAAATAAATTATAAAACTAGTTACTTGACTAAATAGTCTGATCTAAGAATAAAACAACAATATCCTTCAAACATTAAAATTAGTATTAAAACATGAATTTATTATATTCATTCTTAGATTTCATAAAGGTTTAGATTAAGATAGCTAACTTCTACAACAGGTATTCTGAATAAATTTCAGCACATGTAGTGTAAGACTGATTTGATTTGTTAATTATTAAAATATATAAAAATTGTACCAAGTAAAAAAATTAAATAAGAAAATAATAAGGTTTTAATGATAAACTTTTTTTTCATAAAAACGTAAGATCCAAAAATGGTAGATAAATCTATTAAAAGAATTAGGAGAACGATTTTCACTAAAATAAATTTAAGAAAAAAAAATAGAAACTTTCGTGACTTGTGAATTGGTTACTCAGTTTCAGACAAATTGAATTATCATAATGATTTTGAAAAAAAATGTTCGCTTTCCAATAACTATAAATTATAAAGGGTTTTCATATCTTTATTTTATATAACACTTTTAATAGTCCAGTAAGTATTATTCCTTACACTTGCTTTTATTTTAATTCAGTAAAATTTTTTTCGCAAATAAACTTAAAAAAATCAGAATTGGACACCGATTTCTTTGCACGAAATCTAAAAATAATACGATTCTAAATTATATTTTTTTTATTAATATTTAATAATGAACGAGATTTTGACTTGTCAGACCATACACTTGTGCTCACGTTATCTTCTGAAGTTATACTAACAGCTCCATCTCCCACTCTGTTTAATAAATTGACTAATAAACAACATTTTCAAGCCTTTTCGGAGGAAAATACAAGATTGGACGTGCCTTTGAAATCACCGGCTGCTGTGGATAATGCAGTACACAAACTGACCAGATTAATTAGTCAGCGTCGTGAGCCTCACTCCCAATTTGGATTGTGCTTTCCCAGCTCAAGATAAATATCCGGTCTTTATCAGAGAAAAGATAGAAGAACGCTAAAGACTACATCGCGTATAGCAGAGAACTCGTTACGCTAATAATAAGGGAAGATTTAACAGAGCTCCTCAAGAATTAATTCAAACTTTTAAAAACATTTCGTTTTATTCTTATATTAAAAATATCTCTGATAGACAGTCTGCTGAATATTCTTTAAGGAAAGCAACGAAGTCGTTCAAGATATCCCATCAGTCTATTCCTCCGTAAAAATAACAGAACATGAGCAAGAGGTTTTCAAGAGCAGGCGAACTTATTTACCAAGCACTTTTCCGATGTGTTCCACCCCAATATTATCGAAACAAATCCAAATTAAATTACGAAAATTTTCGAATACTTGATTTCTCCTTTTCAATTGTCGTTAAACCCTTTAAAATCTACGAGGTTTCGTCGGTGATTAACAACAAAGTAACATTATTGGTACTGTAACATTATTGGTAAAGTAACATTGGTACTTCCAATAAAGGCGCCCGGATATGATTTAATCACCGGTCAGGTTCTTCAAGCATTACTTCAGCAAGTGATACGTTTAATCCCACTAATTTTTAATTCTATTATTAGAATTAGTCATTTTCCGAGTCCTTAGAAAATTTCAGAAATAATTGTTACACCAAAACCTGATAAAGAAACAACAGACGTTTCATGCCTGTAAGTTTGCTTTCAGTGGCCTCTAAGTATTTGAAAAGTTCTTTTTAAAAAGAATGAAGCAATTCGTAAATGATCAAATTCCTAATCATCAATTTGGGTTTAGGGGGAAACATGATACTGTGGAGCAAGAAGACAGCATTTTTAACATTATAAATCATGCTCTAGACAACAATAAATACTGTTTAGCGGTTTTTCTCGATGGCAGCCATGCTTTTAATAAAGTTTGGCACGTAGGGATGCTCTACAAATTAAAAGAATTGTTACCGCATGTTTTCTATGTAGTGCTAAAATGTTACATATATAGGTATTTTGAATGTTACTAAATATAGATATTTTGAAGTTAAACACAAAGAAGTTTTAACAGATTTGTTTCCAATAAAATCAGGAATGTCTAAAGTAAGCGTTCTCGGAACCTTCTTATATGTTCTGTTTACTGCCGACTTGCCAATTACGACAGATACAACCGTTGCCACGTTTGTCTGATGATACTGCTATTCTTGCTGTCCCTATAAATCCAACTACTCCATCTCGTTACATTCAACAGTATCTCTTTCTTCTGGAATCATGGCTTACCAGGTGGAAAGTAAAGCTAAATGAAACAAAGTCGAAGCACATCACATTCATCCTTCGAAAGGAAAACTGTCCATTTGTTTCTATCTTCAATATTCTAATTCCAAGTTCTCAAGAATGTAAATATTTAGATTTTCGTCTTAACCGGCGCCTTACCTGGCTATAACATATCAAATCTAAGCGAATGCAGTTAGACCTAAAGTTTAAAAACATGTACCGGCTAATAGGTCACAGATATCGGCTCTCACTAGAAAATAAATTATTAGTTTATAAATCCATTTTGAAACCAATTTATACTTTTGGGCTTTAATTTTGGGGTACAGCAAGCAATTCCAATATTTACATACTTGAAGGCTATCAGACAAAAACACTGCGAAAAATGTTTGACATATAAGCAATAACCTCATATATAATGATTTTAAATTATGAATCGTTACGCAAGAAATCTCTTTGATCAGTCCACGATATCAAAATTGTTTGGATGGGCATGCAAATTATATGGCAGTCAATTTATTGGATAACGCTATCAGCGATTTTTCAAGACCTCACAGAAACAATATTCTTGATTTGATGTATAGATTCAACTAAGTAGTTTTAAAAAGTGTCAGCTCTACGCAATCAATTTGTTTTCTTATCGTTATTAAATTTTAAGCCACAAACCAAAGGGTCTGTAGCTTTTTATTCTTTACTCCAAATTTAGTATATTTTCTCTTCGTTCAATTTTACTCTGAACAGATTGCAAAGTTTCTGTAATGCTATAAAAAAAAAAATTTTAATAATCAGATGTTTTATCAAATCTATTACATATACACATACATAATAATGCCTATTAAACTATATATATATATTTTTAAAAGTAAAAATTTTCCCTAATAACTTCTGATTTTTGGCATATTTTTTTACTGTTATTACTGAATTATTATTGATGGTAATTTTTTTTTTTACAATCTAGAGTTAATAATTAATTATAAAATAAATACATTTAAATTAGAAAAGAAGTAAAAGAAATGAGATAAAGTCTGATTTGAACCGATGTACCTTCCCTTATAAGATCGAAATATTTCATTAATTAAAATTTTATTTGGCTATAATTCTGGAACGAATAAAAATAAGTATGACTTATGATATATCGTTGAAAAGCTCCTAATGAGGACTTATTACTGCAGTTAAGAAAAATTCCAAAATCCAATTTTTTTTATTAAACACTTTTGGTTCAGTCGATTGCAATCAAAAGGAAAGGTGCGCAACTAGATTTTATAACAGTCCTAAATCCAAAATTTCAAGATCCTATCGCTAATCGTCTTTCAGTTATACGAAATACTTACGTACGTACATAGGTACGTACAGATATCACGCCGAAACTCAAAACGGAAATCTGAAAACCGGTATTTTTCGAGGTAACAATAATTCCTTTACTTCGTATAAGGATGTAAAAATTAATAAGTAAAACAATTGATTTAAAATATATTTTAATATATATTTTTTAATCTGATAGAAACGGTATATAATAATATATTAGAACTGATAAAAAGTGTAGAAGTGGGTTATAAGGAGGATACATAAAGAACATTTGAACAAAAATTAATGTACTATTAATTGACTAATCTATAGTCTTTCTCTAATCCACCTTGCATGATTCGAGTGATTGAGATTCTTTATTTATCAGCACTTTCCAAGTAATAATAATTTCAACCATAATGTGTATTTTTTAAACTCTAAAAAAGTTGTCTCTTCGTTTCGATAAGCTGAACAAAATATTTTGTTCAACATAAAAAAAAATAATTTTCTATATTTTTCAAACATTTTAGGGTACCCATACCAATGGGTCTTTGTTATTGATTTAATGATTACCAAAATATGATTTAGTATCAAAATTTTTTAACACACTGAAAATTTTGATGCCAAACAAAACATTTTTTCTTTAAATTAATAAAACATTTTGTTATTAATTTATTAAAAAATACATGTTATTATTAAACATTACATTACAATAAATGTTATTAAAAGATAAACAATTTTTTCAGTTAAAAAAATGTTTTATTATTTAAAAATAAAAAAGAAATAAATAAAAAAGAATTGTTTAAAAATATTAAAAAAATAAAGTATAACTATAATGACAGTACTGAAAAGAGTTATTTTTTATTTTGGATCAGGTGTATATTAGAGGGGGTAAAACTACTTAAATTTTGAATGCTCTTAAAGTGACAAAAAAAAAAATTTTTTAATAAAAAAAATTAAAAGGTTAGTTGAAAAAACCAGAATATTAGGCTATATTAGAGGGGGGAAAATAAATTAAATAAAAATACTCTTCTAAAAATATTTATTTGCAGGCTAAGCTTAAAAAAATTTACTTAAGTGAAGTTTGCTATAAATCTAACATACCCTTAAATAAAGGCTAAATAAGAATGTAAAAATTTTTTATTTTAAATTATTTTTATTTGAAGTTCCGGAGTTAATAATTTTAGAATATTGTATAAATTGCTTAAAAGTCCTATATATAAAGTACATAATGCGATGTATATTTAAAATGTTAAAACCGAATGGAGATTTTCAAAGATTGTCAAAAAACACAAAAAAAGTAAATAAATTTTAAGATTCATATTTTATTTTTCTTCATTTTTCGTAAGAAGTTTTTTAGATTATTTATATATGCAATGTAGCTAATAAATCTGCCAAAGTAAATTGTTTTCTAAAGTGGTTTTGGAATCGATATTGGTTTTATCGCGATATCTTCCAACCCCTGAAGGAATTAAAAAAAAAAAAAAAAATAATAATAATAATATGATCATGTATAGAACCATGATCATGTATATGACCATGTATATTGAAACAAATTTTTTAAGAATCAATTCGGTACGTAAATACGTAAGCATATACATGTTTTTTTTGTGTGTGTACGAACCAGTTTGACCTTAAAACATAAGGATAAGAAAAATAACCAAAACCCTATTTTTGACCCAATTTCCATACTTTCCTCATTAATATAGCTCTATATTTTCCAGGAAAGTAAAAATCGGTAATACAGCTGGAATGAAATCGTAATTGAAAAAAAAATTGATATGTTATCTTCTGTAAAAAAAAATCTAATACTCGTATAATAATCCGTAAAAACGACATTGATTACGTAAACCATATTGAGAACCATTAATTACATGATAGTAATCTGAAAGAATGTTTTTATGTAATCATACATTTCCCAGTAAAATCCGATTGGTTTATTATCAACAGTATAACTCTTACATTCTCTAATAAATGTCCTTTATAATAATTTAATACATCACTAAATTTTTCAAAATAAACAATAGTTTTTAAGATTTAAAAGTAACTATCTTTTTGAGAATGAATTAGTTATTACTTCAAAAATGGATGATAAATAGAGAATTGATGATACAGAATATCTTTTTTGGCGAGAACAAAAAATGCCTTTAGTTGTTAGTCAATTAAAGAATATATTTACTACTTTTTGAGCGTTTCACGAAGGAGTTTAATCCAGTAAAGTTAAAAAAATCTGACAACAGATTTGTAATTCCTTCCTAGTATTGGAATTATTTATGTAGTAGAAAAATAATTAAACATGAAAAAAGTTGCCTAAGAATTATTTTTTGGAGTGGATGTATTTTATGATGAAATTTTATCGTAAAATATTATTATATATTTAAATAAACCAAAATTAAAAAGATAAATAATTTAAAAAAAAACTGTATTTTAAACTTTGATCGTCTTCCACCCAAAATATAGCCTCCAAAGTGTTTTGAGTCGCTTTTACTACTATTATGCCTTGGAAGGTAGAAAAAAAAATTGGTTAAAAAATATTCTGCAGTAAATATAAAGAGAGCTTTTTTTTTTTGTTTGCGGAAATTTTAGTAAAAATTAAAAAAAGTAATGGTAAGGTATGCATGCATGCTTACTATAAACTGTAGAGCTTAATATAAAGTGGGATTATGTTCACAAAACTCTGAGAATATTGACCACCAAAAACCTTTTCCCTGGTGTTAACGACTCCAAAATTTAACTAACAAATTGTCCCATATGTACAAATTACATCAAAATTGGTTATTCTAGTTAAAACTTATTAAGCTTCAAACACACCAACCTACATACAAACGTACTTAAGAACGTACGAATATACCTCCAAGCTATTTTTTAAGGGATTTCTGGATCATGAAACATCGAGAAATGCAAAAAAATCCCAAATCCTATTTTATTACTGGCTATATTTTCCGTTTGTAGCATATCTGTAGAGCTAGCATGCCAGGAAAGTAAAAATCTATTAAAAAAACTAGTATGTTTCTTTAAATACATTTTTGTTTAGAAAGATTTAATTTGTGAATGAAATTAATTAAGTTAGTAAAAATAGGATTGTAAATAATGTTGCAATCACCCTAAATTTATTATTTTTGTTCTGAAGCGAGTTATTTGGTATCAAAATTATCACTAACGGTAAACCATATATTAGTATGTTAAGGTATTATATAATTATTTAATAATATTAGTATATATAATTGGTACTAGTATACTGTACTGTGTGTTTATATTGGTGTAAGTACTTGATAAGTAAGTGGTTTGGTATCCACTGATTCTTGGGGATTTTATTAAGGGGATATTGATATAGAATAAAAATAATTTGTATTCATTGACAGAATATCCTACATTTTGCTTTATATTTAATTAATTTTTCATACCAATTAGTAAGATGTTTAATATTTTCATTTAACTTTATAGTTACAGCAACAAGAAAAAAATGTTAGACAGGTCAATAAAGCATCGCTTGAATTGAATTATGACTTACATTTTAAAAAGAACATGTTATTTGAAAATAACAAATGAAATGTAGTACGTGTTCTTATAAAAGTAGCTGTTTATTGTAAACTCATTGTAAATTACAAGTTAATTGTACAGATTCATTAGAAAAAAAAAACAGACTAAAATAATTTTTATAAGTAGGAGCGAGAAAGTCAATTTTTTTTTTTTAATTATTTTTACTAATGTATGTGTAATAATAATAATAATAATAAAAACAACACCTTTTATAAAAGAGCTTCGTTTTGTGTCAAATCATTCCCTATACAAATTTAAAAAAATACTTTTTTCTTCTGCAGCCAGGTAAAAAAAGTAAAAACTTGATTAAAATTAGAAAAGATTAATAATAATATTAAAAGAAATGAATACTATGAAAAATGTGACAGATAAGCACAATAATTTGAATAAAATTTTATGCACTAAATAAAGATTGTTTGTGTCATATCAATTCTCTTCTGGAATAGATATACTGGTAATCAAATGTCAGGTAAAAATGTAGCTTTCAATTTTTTTTTTTTTGAAAAAAAAAAATTCCTTTTATGTAGAAATAAGATTTATATATGTTTAGTACTATAAACATATTTCATTTGTAGACGACTGGACTCGAATCACAAGTCAATAATAAAAATGACGTAACCAATTTCAAGAATTGGTCAGGAGTTCCACGCTAAGCTTTCTAAGGAACTAAGAAAATGAAAACTGAATTGTATTCCTGTTAACTTCTCCACTGAACCAAATATAAGGCTGCATATTAGCTTGCTAACCCATAAAAATATAACTGATATTAACAACCTTAAAAAAGGCACTTTCATATTGTTTAGTACAGAGACTGATTGTACACCAAACATCATCTTTTAAAGAAAGAAACTTTGATTACTGCCTCTTTGACGGATGCCTTACATCCGTCATAAATAAAACAAAGAGTTATCTTTTATTAAGAAAACTAAACTTTTAGAAAAAATGTAATTTAACTCAGTAAGAGAAAGAATATATATATTTAAATATACATAAGAGTATAGTACATAACAAAACAAAAATGTTGAATTTTTTCTACTAAGAGTGTTTATGAGTAAATATTTTTTATTTTCATGAAATTTCTAATGAAAATTAATACTAGAATATAGTAGTAACAAGAAAAGTTTATTTATTTTACTAAACATATACTGTCATAGACATTAATGTTCTTTTCAAGATATGAAATTATAGAAATTATTTCTGATTGACGTACACGAAGGTTTAATAAATTATCTTTAGATAAAGGTATTCATTAAATTCCTTCAAATCAAAATAATTATGAATTAATTTCAATCGTCGATAATATCAAAAGTAAACAAATCCTTCTGATCTGAAATTCACTTGACATTAGGTAATCAAAACTATAAAAACGTACCATTACTGTCCAGGGTTAATTTAATTCGATCAAATTCGTCAAAATAAAGAATGATTTGTTAAAAGTATTTAATAATCTAAAATATTTCCAACTCATTAATACGATGAATTTTATCGATAAATTTTTTATTATCAGTTGTGTGAATTTGAGTTTTATAAAATATCTAGGTATGTTAAATTTTTTAAAAGTGTAGTTGAGGTGTATTAAAGAAAGTCCTTTCCTTTTTTAAATGGTACATATGTGTAATTGTATTGTATTAAATTATTGTATTGTATTATCAGTCATGATTGTATTACTCAATTATTTGAAAAAAGAGTAATAGAAATTAATATTTATCCTCACTAACAGATACTAGGGGCACCGTAATAGATTATCTCCAGCTACAAATTTTTTATTCTGGTTTGAAATGCCGTTTGGAATTCAGTCTGGTATGGAATTCATTATTACAGTTAAGTTCAGTGAAGAAATCAACGAAACACCTCATTACTTTATTAAATAATTAAGTCACGAAATGTTTGTTTTTTCTTAAATATGAGTATAATATTTACAATATTAACCTATGTCATTTGTCAAATTCTTTTCCAGCGTCTCTGTTTACTTATCTAAATTCCAGTTACGTTTGAAAATTTTAGAGTTAATACAATAATTTATATTAAAAATTATTAACGTAATTTTAAAGTTATTAAACCTGGTTTGATATTATAGAGCTTTATATTATCAGTTATCTCTTACTCAGGTTATCTTGTTTATTAACACTTAAGATTATAAATATAACCCATTAATAAATATATATATGTATTATTTTTAAATGAATAATAAGAATTGCAATTTAAAAGTAAATACAGCTATGATCCTAAAAGGCATAAAGTTATTTTAATGTACTATAAGGTTATTAATAATAAAATCTTTATATTAGTAAAAACTATTAAAATGTAACAAAGAATTACAAGCTATTTTACTACAAATCTATTTTCCCTAATAGGACCACTGTTCTTAATTAAGATTGTAATAATCGTTTTTAAGAGTACACTCTGAAGAACGATAAACATTTAGTGGTTGATTCAAGAATTGAAAATCACGACAACTTTGCTTTAATTTGAAGTTGTTTGATGAATAAAATTCCAAGTCTATGAGATTAAACGTTATGTGCTTCTAACTGCTTATATTATTATGCATAATGAATGACTTATCATGAAAACATACGTAAATAAATTCAAATAACAATGCAAATATTTATTAACTTACAAAATCATAACTTTTAATGATAAACAGTATTTATTGTAGCGGGATCAATAATTTACATATTGAGTGTAGCATATCTTAAATTGAAAAACAGCACATACCTGTAACAAAAAGAAAAAGAAGTGGAAATTAGTTTTATTTTGTTAAAATCACAGGCAACTTATTCAATAATTTATATGTAGTGAAAACATGAAAGTATTAGTGTCACTACTACTGAAGTTGTTATTATTATTATTATTATTATTATCCAAAATCAACTATTAAATAAAAAACAAAATACCTTTTGAATATCCCTTTTTTTATAATATATACCTTTTTAGTCGTTCGGTTTGCTTAATCACTTTTATTGGAAATATATCAAAATCTAACTCTGTAAATAAATGAGTTAGGTTAATTTATTTAAATTGGCTTAATGGTTAATAAAATGTGATTTTGATTTTTATTATTAAGCATCTTGTCAAACTAGAGAAAAGTGTCAGCTTGGCATATCCCAAATCAATCTAGATTTATTAAAAATTATACAAACTGAATTAAAAATAAAATCCAGTGACAGAATAGGTAATATAATATTTAAAGAAATAATTCTATCAAATAAATTGAGTTAAATAATTACACTATGGAGTTTAATACTAAATTTTGCAAATCTATTCTATAAAATAACAATATAGAATAAATTTTTAAAAAATCGCATATATTAAAATTAATGTGTCTTATTTAAGCATCTAAAAATTAATTAAATCAATGCTAAAAATAATTGTATATTGATGAACTGATTTTAAAGGGAATGAAGAATAAATAAAATTAGATTATCCTCTAAAAAAGAATATGTTTTCATATTACTTTTTAATTATTGATTTAATTTTTAGGTGGTTTTTAATCGTCGAAATATGTGAAATAAAAAGAATGTAATAATTTAAAACGTTTAGTTTAGCTTACGTTATTTATTATTTTTTAACAGTTTTTATTAGTTTAGATTATATACGGGAGGTCCATACTAAACCCAATGTAAAACAAAGAATCGTTGTAAAACCTAAGTGAAGAAACCTGTTAAATTATCGTTATTCTGCAAGAAGTGCAGAGTAACAATCTTAATGAACTGCCGTCAGGTTGACGAATGACAAGTAATACCAACGATAGCTGTATTTTTTGTTAGTCCGTATCTAATGAGTGACAGCGGATTGAATATTGCAGTTTGGCAGTTTGAAAAAACATTAAAAATATCATAAAACACAACGAAACCGCTATTCATTTAACGAATAAAAATTCTATTATTAGAAAACTTATAACTATTAATTTTTTCTTGTTTCATAATAAAAATATTTCTTTTTACTTTTTCGAATTAATTTTCCCCAAAATAGTTCCGGTCTACATTAGGATTTCTAACATGACCATACTCGATGATTAAAATACCTTATTTAAAGAACTTCTCCTTAAAAGATGATCATTAAATTAAAATTTAAACTTCGCTTCAAATAAAACCACCTAAAACAGTTAATCTTATAAATATTAACGGAATAGCTCAAAAGTGACGTTGAAAAATAAGAGAGGAGAAATAAAATTCTCCGAAAATCAAACAAATATAATTTTTTAACTTCTTTAGAATTTTTGTCTTTCTATAATTTTTATCTGTAAGATTCAGAGAAACCAATATATATATAT
>JAAAKQ030008410.1:0-16586 GCA_010016005.3 Zanna intricata | reverse complement strand
AAAAAAATTTAGATATACAACTACTCACTTGCATTACTTGATACACCAGTAGTTTTATATATATATATATATATATACATATTTTTTTTTTTTAAGAGGTGGGAAATGCCATTATAAACATCAAAGCAGTGTCGGACTTGCTAACAGGTTCCACAAGATGGTAATAAGTGCGCACGTATAACTGCACATTACTGACTAAACTTCCACCCCTGGCTATACTCCCCTCCTGTTACTCCTAATGAAGCATTTCATCAAGAAGGGGGTTGACTGGCCTTCACACACATTCTGACCACAAAACAAGAGAAAACCTGTATACAAACAAACATCACACCAGAAGAAATATCATATAAGCATCCCATATAAACATAACCTGACATTACTCATAAACACTACATTCATTGAGCACACACACAGCCCATTGCATCAGTTCAAATCACATCTGTCAGATTACTCAACATACATCACACACAAACACAACAGGCACATACATCATACTTACCAGGAAGGTCGCCTTCAAATCCATGGGCAGAATGCCCAAGGCCTCATCATGCCCAGGTGACCCCCACACACATAGGGAGCCCCCTAGATGCTCAGCCACCTGTCCATCCCAGCACCCTCCATTGCATCATTTTCAAGCGTGTCTCCTCCCAGGCCTTTAGATCTTCCATTACCTTTCTTGAATATTCAGACACAACCCACATTATTCAACTCAAGCAATACTTCCTACATCTCCTCAGATGTAAACATGTTCTTCCTGTGGATGCTGTTTATTAAACAAACAGCATCAAACTCAAACCTAGGGCAGAAGAAGAAAACATGCAAGGCATGTACCTCGGTACATACAGGACAGGAATCAGTCATCCAACTCAAATCCAGAGAGCCATGGGGTCTCTTACACCACCATTTAACATCACCTAGCAATCAGTGCGTCATCCATCCCTTATCATCCTCATCCCAGCGCCACTGTCAGTTGTTCATTAACTCATCCATCAGCATTACAAATTGTCTCTTCCTTTCCGTAGGTGGTAAAGGCCTAAATTCATGCATCCTTCTTCTGTGCTCAATGGCAAGATCAATTGGGAGAAGTTTTGCAGCCACTTAGAGACCATACAGTACACTGACACCACCCGAAAGCAGCACCTCCTATGAACACTTCCATCACCCCTCTGTATCTGGCGAACCTAATATATCCACCCCAACTTTTTCACCATATAACAGCGTGGAGTGGGCTACACCTATGAAGAGTCTCCTCCTCTGAAGTCTGGGGCCATTGCAAGTAGGTAACAGTCTCAAGACCAGCCTCAGTACCCTGTCTGCCTTTTCTCTAGCTTTAAGTACATGAGTTCCAAATCATAGCTGGACATCTTCCCAGATGCCTAGACACTTAATTGCCAGTTTGGATGCAATTCTCTGGCCCTCCAGTATTAGTGTCAGAAAGGATCTCTTTTTTTTTTTTTTTTTTGCTGAGATTACAACAGCCTCAGTTTTGTCTAGGGCCTACCATAGCCCAACATCATGCACCCATTTGTTTATAATGCAATAGGCATTGTGGATCTTATCAGCAGCCTGTCTTTTGGAATCTGCCTTGACAACCAAAAGCACATCCAATGAGACCAACCCCTGATGGAAGGGGCAGTAGAAAAAACCCTGTCGTAAGCCAGGTTCCATAGGGCCAATCTGTAGACCAATCCTTGCAGAACTCCTCTGTCAACGCCCAGCACAATTTCGGTCAGCACAACCTAACAGAACAGCTGACGTCCTATAAGGTAGGATGAAATAATCCTTACCGGTTAACCTGGAAGCCCTACAGTTATCATTGACTGTCTCCTGGCTGAGTGAGTGATGCAATTAAAAGTGTTTTGAACTTCAAATGTGACTAGGTCACACATCTTACCAGTTGTTTTATTTGAGCCAAGAGGTATGATTCATTCAACTGTTGTGCAGATATCATAACTTAGGGGAAGACATCCACCCTATGACATTCTGATCGCCAAACCACCTGCCCTGTTCCTAACCCTGATGGGCTTTAATGTCACGCAGACAGTGGAAACTGCATCAAGGGAAACCTACACCCCACAAAAGCCCCATATTGGTTTGCGGAAAGTCGAATCAACTGCTCAACAGCACTAACCAGCCTCTGCTGGATCATGCGTTCAAATAATTTTGCCAGGATTTCAATCATGGCTAAGGGTCTGTAAGATGATCATCAATGGGAATTGCTTATTGTTCACTAATTGAACAGATAAAACATACACATTAGGAAAATAAATATTTTATTTCTACTTTGATAAGAATGTAACAATTATTCAGATTTATTGTTTCTGTACAAAACAATTGTTTAATTGCGCTTTAAATAAACAGTTGGTTAGATATGTTAAATGGTTTAGTAATTTATTAAAAATATCATAATAAGGCTTTCAAATAAGTCAAAGGATTGTATGTTAAGTTACAGCTGTAACTTGTCGTAACTTTACCAGTAAAGTTGTCTAGTTGAATGGAGAATAAATGACTACTCTCTTAAGTAAAGGTTGCAAAATTATACTAAACTAGTCCCACCAAAGGTTCATTCATTGCTTGCCGCCTGCTGAAATATAGCTACAACAATTTAAATATTCTCATATATTCACAATGAATAAACACCAAAAAAAATGATGAACATCTTAACTTGCAATGATATATTGATTTATGTATTAAGTCAACACAAGAAATATTAATAGATTTAAAAAAGCCAATTCAATTGTACAGTTTTCTTATATGAGTATAGCCACATACATGATACATTAAATATTGAAAGGCTACCTAATGATAAAAAATATGATACTGATCATACATAAAAATTTGTCAACAGTTACAGAAAAATAGTTAAGTAATACATAAAAATAATTATATTTGCTGCCTTTGAAACCACTAACAAAATTCACAAGACAAAAGATCACATAACATAATAAACGACCCATCTGTACTCAAAGTAGAGTATACGTGTACAGGACAAATCATATGAATATTTACCTGCATACAGGAAAGAATACAAGCACTACTCACCTACAAATTTTTGCAAATCACTGCATTAAACAGAATATGAATAACAACTATGACATGTGAATTTCACCAAATACAACATTAACATTAAAGTTACATTAATCACACAAAAACTCACATAATCTAATCACTTACTCATTGGGCTTTCTATCCACCTTAAGGTGAAGCAATGCCATTTTAATACCTGAGGAAAAAACTGGATTATAATTCTGAAAGTTATTTCTGGAAGAAATTATAAATTATAAGTCACAAAAACCTTATTACTTCCATAAAAGTGATAATCTCAATTAATTTCGAACATAACGATTTCTTATTACACCATAAAAAATGTGATTAAGTTACACCCAAAAAGGTGATTATGATAGTTATTTTTTCTTATTAAAGGCACCAAACAAAGCTACAAATTAAATTTATATTTAAATCCAGAGTATTTCAATTTACTACATGCACATTTAGAAATATGCACAGGTAAATAAAACAAGTTAGTCTGCAGTATTAGCTTCTACTTACTTGCATAAATAGCTATCCTTAGATCAATAAAAGTAATCTACTTTAGTATGTACTAAATATAATCACATAAGTAATTTAAAATCATAATTAACAATAACATTACTTTTTAACAATACAAAAATTACGGTTGAGGTTAGGACATTAAAAAATACAAATTTCACGGTGCGATATAAATAAATTTATATCGATTTATTAAAGATATATCTGTAAAACGAGTTGTCCAGATCGATCTAACACTTTTATCGGATCAGTCTCATAACATTCTGGATATCATAACATTCGTTACTCAGCGGTATAAATCAAGTGCCTCTCTGTTTTGTGTCAATTAGTGCCTATTGTGATTGGTGAACTGATTATAAGTTGTACTTTAACCTTGCCGAAATTGAACTTGTTTTTGATGCGAAGATCTTTGCGTCATCTCTTCCTCTGATTTAATTAAAACTAATTTTCTCTGTAATACAATTCTTATAGAACAACATTTTACTACATATATTCTTTGTAGGAATACTGATATTCGTGATTAAAATGAACAAAATAGCGATGTTTGGAGCTACCGGCATGACGGGTTTATGCGCTTTAGAAGCAGCAATTAAACGAGGTATTAAGTTTTTTCACCATCTACACTCTGATAGTGTTTACAAATTTAACTGTAATTACTTAAAGTAAAAGAGATATCCAATTAAGCTGATGGTAATGGCATGATGAAATATCGTGAAATATCATTACTTTAATAATGCATTTGCTAATTTTGGAATCATAAACATCACCACATCCTAATTAATATCACATTACGTATTTTGCAACTGTGTTTTGATAAATATTCAGATTTGTTAAATCTTGGTTATCTTATTAAATACCACCTAACAACTTATAGTATATCATTTTAAATCTCTTTATATGCAAATGTACATGTACATAGTGAGCAACTTAAAACTGAAATGCTACTGATTAAACACAGTTGTGACGTGTTACATTTTATGAACAAAATATTTTTAAAAAATGAAAACAAATTAAATTCTGTATTTACATTAGAAAAATTATACACCATAGTTTTACAAATAAGATCTTAAAAGCAAATGTCTGAACTATGGCACAATTTGTTCTAAAATGATTATATTGAGAGTTGCCTGATGCAAAATGTAATTTTATTTAAAATTTTTGCCCTCGGTTTATCAATAGTTTGATTCATAAACTATACCTATCAAATAGTTCCAAAGGATAAGAATAGACAAATCAGGAGAACACAGAGACCTTCCTCCTCTGTTGACAGTTCTTTCTAAAAAGCCACGAATGCATGCTTGTGAATCGTTTGATGTGCAACACAGTGCTCATCAGAAGTTGTACTGTTTTTCAGGATCTGTTAACTGAGCATAGAATTCTTTAAAAATTGTATTATACACCTCTATACTGGCAGTTTCTCCTTTTTTTCTGTTTAGCCTCTGGAACTACCATAAGGTATTACTTTAGAGGATGATATGTATGAATGTGAATGAAGTGTAGTCTTGTACAATCTCTGGTCAACCACACCTAACCCACCGGGTTGGTCTAGTGGTTAACGCGACATCGCAAATCAGCTGATTTTGAAGTTGAGCATTCTAAGGTTCAAATCCTAGTAAAGATAAAAATTTTTATACGGATTTGAATATTAGATCGTGGATACTGGTGTTCTTTGGTGGTTGGGTTTCAATTAACCACGCTTCTCAGGAGTGGTCGACCCGAGATTGTACAATACTACACTTCATTCACATCATCCTCATTCATGCTCTAAAGTAATACTTTATGGTAGTTCCAGAGGCTAAACAGATAAAGATAGGTCAGCCACACCTAAGAAGTATAGTTAATTGAAACCCAACTACCAAAGAACTCTAGTATCCACGATCTAGTTTTCAAATCTGTATAAAAGTAACTACCTTTACTAGGATTTGAATCGTAGATCTCTCAACTTTGAAATCAGCTGATTTGCGATGTCGTGTTAACCATTAGACCAGCCCAGACTGTCTGCCTTGTACTGACAGTCTGGTAAAAAAAATATTGGCCCCACTACATGATTACCAGAAATGGCACAATGTACACTGATTTTCTCTTTGTGAAGTTGATGCTGAAACATCTGGATGATTTTCAGACGTACAGTAATTGTTTTGTGCAAAATAACATTCACCTTTGATAATATTTTGGAGAGTCATAATAATTATGTTTCAGTTTTCCTGCTCTCTTTTTTTGTAAAACTTTTAAAATGGTATTGAAATTAAATTTTACAGATAAACTACATGGCACAGTTCTGAGATCAGACAAATTATTGTTAATAACCATGTCACACACGAAAGATTAAAATTAATATTTGCATTAGCCAGAAATCTGTTATCTTGAGTAGTTCAATGTAATTATTTAAAACTAAATGAATTGAAAAAATGTTTAAGATTAATAAAATTTGTGATCTTTTGGTTTTGCTTGATAAAACATTTATAATCTCCTAAGATGATCACTTTGTCGTTGAGTCTGTTATTAAGAGATATATGCTATTATATATCTCCTAAATAATCTAGGGTAGTTGCATGAATAGATAATTTAGATAATACTATTAAAAATACGATCAATATCATTATTGATGTATATTATTTATTTTATAATTCTATTTACTATTAATTATTAAATGCTCTTTTTTATTATTATTATTACTGTTATTAATCATTTATGATTGTAATGTTTGTTTATAGGGTTGAAAGTGACCTTATTGATAAGAGATATTTCACGCTTACCAGATAGTTATAAAGATAATTCAAATGTCAATGTAATTGTTGGTGATGTCACAAAATTGGAAGATGTTCAGAAAACTGTCGATGGACAAGATGGTGTGGTTGTTACTCTAGGAACACGCAATGATCTTGGTAATATATTTATTGTTATTATAATACTACTTGTCATACTCGTGTATTGTATTAATGCAGTATCATGCAATATTAATTATTTATTAATTTGTATGACAAAATTTTGTTAAAAAAAAACCATGAATTTAAGGTGTTAAAACAAAGTATAAGATTTAAAAAATACCAATCTTTTGTAGTAGTATATGCCAACCAGTGTTCACAGTGTGTTAAAATAAATGGCTGTGGCTAGGGCAGCGTTTGGAAAAAACACCATTTGACATATTATATTTCTATTGTTAGTTTTTTAGCTATAACAGTTGGAGTTACATATACTAACCTCTTTTCAGATTTTTTAACTAAGTGAAAATGTAAGATCTTGAAGAACACTATGTTTGAATTAAATTTTGCTTCAAACTCAGTAAAATATTTTCAGAGTTATTTAAAATCATTGGACATATTTGAAAAAGATTTTATGTGCAGATTGTAGTGCTATAAATGATTGTAATTTAAAAGAGGCAAACTAATGACTAATGAGAATCTTCGATCTGCATAACTTTCCTTGTCAATAAATGATGAAAACACTAATGCAGTTTGTTTGCTATGGTTTGTGTAGGTCGCCCTTAATTGTCTTGAGAGATTTCCTAGGAAATGCATATCAGAATGATCATATAACAATTTTAACAAAAAAATTAGCGTGCATCACATCTCAACATAATTGATTTTGTTGATCAATAAGAAAGAGGGTTTATATTAATATCACTCAAGTCCTCAAAAAAACTCTTATAATATGGTCAAACATGAAGGTGTTGTCAAACATGTTAGTGTTATTTTTTACTGGAAAGGTTTGGTCCATTGTGAATTCATTCCATATAGTCAGAAGTAGATAAAGGGTTCTACATGAAAGTTTAAATTTTTTGAGGAATGTTATTTACAGAAAGAGGCTCAAACTGTATGTAAACTAGAGTTGGATTTTGCACTATGATAATGTGCCAGTTCACATGTCATTTCTTATTCACCATTATCTTATAAAACTCAAAGACAACTGCAGTGCCTCCCCACCTTACCCAATTTTCTCCCAGAAAATTTTTCTTGTTCCCCAAATTAACCATAACTTGAAAGAATATTATTTTGAAACCATAAATGAGATTGAAGAAAACACAGTAAAACAGCTACATGCTATCCCAAAAAAGTGTTCCAGGAAATATTGAAAAAATGGAAGTATTGAATACTGTGTACTGTCAGCACTGAGGACTATTTTGAAGGGGACTAGCCTCTGTAAAAAGATAAACATATTAATAGAGTTTTTATTACAAAAGTTCACTTTTTTTGACACCTTAAATGTGGTATTTTGAAAAATTCAGTCAAAGTATTTTATTTTTGTCTTGTGCAATGTAGTTTTTATGAATCAGAATGAATAGTGTTGTGCATAATCTTTTATTTCAGAGCCACTTTGAATAATTGTTTTGTTAATTTGTAAATTTAAAAAAAAATATTTACTACCTATTTAAAACTACCTTTTATCTGATCCGATCCATCGTCAGATGAATAGTTATATTACTATGCTGAAGTTTGGTTAACAACTGATTAGAAAGAAATTACTGAGTTCAGTATGTTATGATTTTATTTTTATTTTAAAAAAGATTAAAAAATCATACCTATTTTCCTGACTATGAACTTGTTTAAATAAGAAATATGTCATTTTTGAGTGTGTTAAAACCAATTTATGTTTCTTTTACTTTCCTGTCTAGCATTATAGGGAAAAGTACTGTAGTTGATCCAATTTGAGCATATGTGGTTTTCAACAGTTCTTATGTTTTATCACCTAAGAAACTCAAAAAACCAGGTGGAAATTTTCTAGATGTTTCTATGTATGTGTGTGTGTTCAGAGTTGCACCGTAAAGTACCTTATATCTCCAGAACTATTACATCGATTTTGACAAAACTTGGTTATATTACTTCTATATATTTCATGCCATAAATTTGTAACTTTAAAGATCAAAGGAGAGAGGCTGCAGAGGTCACCTCAGCATCTCAATATTTTACCTAATTAAGGTTTTATTTTTCTTAGGCACATTTGTTAATTAAAAATTAATAATATTTCCAAAAAAAAATGTTTTCCAAAATCACAACCCCACCCTAAAAAATACTCTAAATAAACTAAGTATAACAGGTATAGTATGACATTAGTACTCCCTATCACCACAGCACTAGTGTAGCACTGACATACAAATGGTATGCTCTGATGCAAGTCATGCATCAGAAAGAAGCCGCATGATGGGAAAGTCCTACAACTATGTTTTCAGTCTTTTTTTCAAGCTACTTACTATTGATAAAATGATTCCAACAAAAAATGCAGTTAACAATTATTAAAATTTGGGCTTTGTTTTCTCCTCATCCAATTTCAGGTTGATTCAGGTATTATTTATGCTAAACTCAAAAAAAAAAAAATGTTCATCACAAGTTATAAAGCCAATTAATAAGTAATTGGTTCAAAGTTAATAAACAGTTTTAAACAGAAATTTAAATATTAATCTTCTCTATATATAAATTAGAATATTTGTATGTTCATTTGTCTTTTATACAGATCAACAATTTTATTCCAATTGTCATGAAATTTTGTACACTAATAGTTTCAAATATGAGGAAAATTATATACATTTCATATAAAAAAAAACTACCCCACCTCCATCTTCCACCCCCTTGAACAAGATTTTAATGCAGTTAATTGCAGATTTTCAATTTAATTGTAATTGCAATTTTCATGAAATCAGCCAAAGTGGAGATGGTTTCCTGAATACCCGTAAAATTTTCTACAAATGCAATTTGCCTGGGTCTGATAGTGTTCTTTGTTCCAAAGTTACTAACAATCGAAGTTGAAAATTGGTGCACAACTGTTTTGTTCTTACCCGTAGGAGTGAGAGTTACTATTTCATCTGCAATCTCCCTGCACCTGTCCCTTCCCACAGCACACATGCCTTGCCATCTCCTTTCTTCCCTCTCCCAGATCATAGCTGGGTATATAAGGATGTCGACCGGTCTCAGATAATGATTTATCAAAGAAGATAAGACAAGGTTAAAAAAGAAGATAACAAAGATAGGAACTACAAGATTACTACAAAAACCACTTCTGCTATCCCATCCTCTCCTTAATTAACATCAATGATTGAACTAAGTTTTTCAAGTGCTATCATATGTCAGCTCAATCAACCCGCACTCAACTGTAACCTAGTTATAGGAGGGTACTACGTAGGATTAGGCCCTAAAATTGCCTCTAGCACCCACTCCTTAGGGGGGTTCACCTTAATATAAGGCTTTCTGCCACTGGATGTAAAAGGAGCATGTCGTGGATGTTAAGCTTATAAGCAGATTGTTCTGTCCCCTACATTGTTCTGTTGTTCCTGCCCCTGAAAACTCCTTTGGATGGATTTGGTCCCAAAAGACACACTCGCCATGAAAACAAGCCAGTTTACTATTTATTACCTGTCAGACCACTAGAAAGGATCTAAGTTTGCATACTGCAATAGTTAGAAGGGTATTGACCCTCTGAAATTCTTTCTGTTTCAGGTGAGTTTATGCTAAACAACTGAAAAGATTTTAAAAATATTGAACCATTTACTAATTTACATCATGCCATATTAATATATAAATCTAAAAGTTCGTTAAATATTTAGTCATACAATAACTACTGTGCTAATTTTGATGAATTTCTATAGCAGATTTAACAAACTACAAAAAACCAATATCATACATTAACTTTTACAGAAAATTAAGAAATTATGTAATATTAAAAAATTTATCATTTTGTCAAAAACATAAATTTCTTTATTTTGCAAGTATTACAGCACTGATTTAGATAAATCATTTTTATTTTATTTATTTATTTTTTTAATAGAAAAACTTATTTTTTTTTATAGGCCACTGTGTTATAAATACTTTTGCGAAGTTGCATAGGTAGGAGCTAGTTAATAAATTTGAACTAATATGTGGAAAAAAGTGAAGTTAATGGAAAAATAAATTTCTTTAAAAATTTTCTGTCCATTCCCCAATATTATGTAATAACATAATTTCTGCACATTAGATATAGTTCTCTTCCTGATGTTCACCATATTAAAATTCAATTTTAAACATGACTAGGCTTTCTTTAATGATTATGATTTATAATAGTTCACAAAATTATTTTTAATTTATAGCTGTAAAATGATGTAGACATTTTAACTTGTAACTAATACCACTTTTACCTTAGGTGATAGTTATTCAATAAATATATGCCAAAAATTTAATGTAATGGATGTAATTAATATACCTTTTTCTGTGGAAAGCACTACATTAATTATATTTTTACATTGCCTGCACTCAGGGAAATTTCCAATTTTTTATATTTTTAATCTTACATCTCTTTTTCAAAGATTCATTTAATGATAATTCTTAATATCATTTGGATTGTAATGAAAATCAAGAAATTCTAATGAAATTATTTCATGATTAAAGTAATTTAAACTGAAAACAGAAATTATTTTTATCAGTTCCTTATGATTAATGGTGAGAAAATAATATTCATTATAAATAAGTGGTATGTATTATTTGTGTATGATCTTGCTATTTTGTATTAATATTTGGTATTATTTTTCAGGTGCTACAACTGTTATGTCAGATGGCTTAAAAAATATAATAGCTGCAATGAAGGATTCCAATATTAAAACTATATCAGTATGCTTATCAGGTATAGTACTATATATATTTATATTTTTTTTAAAATAATCATTGTACATGTAACGGTATGTAAATGTGTACGTGTTTGCGGTAAGTAAATAAATGTAACGGTATTATGACTTTAATGATGTAATTGTAGATGGTAAACTTATCTTAGAAACATGATAAAAAAAAAAATGCTTAACTTATCTTTAAAGTAAATTAGTTTACAAGAAATATTCCAAGTTAGGAATAATAAATAGTAATACTATAATTAATCGATTTGAACTGAAATTAACAGTCTATTCAGTGTTATTACAACATCATTTTCAAATATTAGATTTCTCTCAGGTAACCCTACACAAAGAAAACAATAGATCAAAGCAGAGGAATTAGTTTTGATTTAAGTTAGCAATAATTAATATGTTGCAATAAAAATAAAATAAAATTTAGTAGATACAACAAAGTTTTATTAATGATCTAGCATAAAGTAATAGAGAAAAATAAATTGATTTTTCTCTCAATACTTATCCAACATATATTAAATAGATAGCATTATTTACATAGAAACAGTAGATAATATTAATAGAAACACTATGTATAAATATTATAGTTTATCATATTATTAAAGTTCATGATTTTAATGTTATTCTTATTATTTAAAGAGCTAGAATATTACTCTTACAATGTCTCAAGGAAAAATATAACTTAATTATATTTTATAATAATAAAAGTTGTATTAATACAAGTTTTATAATAATAAGAGTTATATTAATGAATATAATAAATCTTGTGTTACTTTTTCAGATTATTACTGTAAGATTTATCCATTTTAATGTAGGAATGGCAGAAATTAACCTAGCATAACCTACACTGTAAATAATTTGCTTAGTCATCAAAAATTTCAGTATTTGATAGTCGTAATATGTATGTGTCTATAAGTTGTAGATACGTACAGTCATTTTTTAAGCTATAAATGGTTTTAAGTTAAAATGGGAACAATTTTTCTTAAGAAATATAAGCATTGTTTAAAGCAGAATTTGGGAATGAAGTACATGTGATCCTTGGCTGTTGACATCTAATATCCATATAATTGCGATAAAAACTGATAGCTATAGTAGTTATTTGTTCTATCAAATGTTTAACTCTTTAAAAGGTTTCTCAAGAACTCAATAAACATTTTCAAAACGTAATGAAATTCTTGATTTAGCCATGAATTCCATTGCTGCCAAACTAGTACTTCTCCTTTTAACTGACAATCAAAAATAAATTCAATTTCAAGTAAGTTTCTGGTGCAAGAGACAAGAATCATTCAAAAGGCTGCTTGGGTTATAAATGAGTATTTTTACTAGTAGAATATTATTTCAAAAAGGATACATGTTCCAGAAATGTGTGGAAAAATGAGAGAAACAACAGTAGATCAAAATTAAAGATCTTATTTCAAGTTACAGTAGTTTTTGTAAGCGTAGATACAGCTAATAAAATTAAATACAGAATTGAAATTTGAGAAATTTATGTGTACTATCAACTGAATGTTACCAATTGTTTTAGTTAAAAAACATACATGTCTGGTTTATTACCTTTGTTAATACAAATCAAATGAGATACCTTTATTCCCAAGGAAGATTTTTTAACAGAAAAATGTAGAAATAAAATTCTGTACCTACATATATTAATTAACATTTAAAGAAAAGTTCCATTGTTATTTTACATTCCGTCAGAAGTGAAACTAAACTTGACAGTTATGTGATAATCATACATGTGTGACATTCCATGAAACTTGCTGTTCCCTTGTGATTTGATCCTTTTATCCCTGAGTAGGAAGTAGGTGACAACTATTTCGATTCCCTGAAAGTGATTGAAGTAGCCGTTTCCTTAAGTTTTTAGATGGGTTTGCTATTACAGAAGGAGCATGACTTTGCTAGTGGATAGTTAAGGAGTGCACAGGATCCAACTAGTGGTCAAAATATCTGTTGAGTAAAACTGGACATCCTAATTTCTTGAAATCTGATGTGCTTTGTGGATAAACAAGATTTTATCAGTTAGCACTGATATCAAATAGAAAATTTAAAAGTAATAATCTCCTACCTGCTTCTCAGTTCCTCTTCTATTCAATACACATATTTACTGCATTGTGTTCGAATAAATCAAGAAAACTCTCCTTAATTGTCTAATTGAAGTAGAGCAGTTTGATTTATTAGTAATTAATATTTTTCTTGTTATTGCAGCTTTCTTATTTTATGAACCGGAAAAAGTACCAGCTATATTTCAAGCATTAAATGCAGATCACCAGAGGATGTATGATTTATTAAAAGTAAGTGATTTAAATTGGATCGCTGTATTTCCTCCCCATATTGCAGATGCGCCTAGATCAGAATTTATCACTAAACATGGTGCTTCTCCTGGACCTAGAGTAATATCAAAGTATGATCTTGGAACATTTCTTGTTGAATCATTGGATCAACCTGAACATTATCAAAAAGTGGTTGGGATTGCAAATGTATCAAATTAAGTAATTTCATAGGAAATATAATTTTATATAAAATAGAATACTATTTATGAAAAAAAAATTTTATAATGTTATATGCAAATTAATGCACAGAGCAGATAATCCCATTTCTAAAGTTTCTTAGAACTTAATAATTAAAAAGAATTTATGTTAACTGGTAAAAAATATATATATTTTTTTTTTTTAATTAAAAAAGCATTAACATTTACTCAATTATCTAAGAGTTGATAAAAGTAAATTATTTTTAAAAAATTTTAATATAATTTTGGCTTAGATTTGTTTTGCTTTTAATGTAATTAGTAACAGAGTTTATATGATTTGGAAATATTCTAGTTATGGAAACAAATATTAGAAATTGTCCAATTTGTTAGATACCAAAAGCTTTAAAAATTATTAGTAAGTTTATTTTGCAAAACTAAAACTGTATAAAACATTCAGTACCTATTCCATTTAGATGAATTATGATTAAAAAAAAGTTTAATTCTAGAAAAAGTTATTTGTAGTAATATTTGGTCAGTTCAAATAGCTGTAAAAGTTAAATTAAGCATTAGTTAATGAGATCGGTGAAAGTAATGACATCTATAAGAGTTTATTTACTTGATATTGTAATAAGTTAAAATTTAATTTAATTATATATTGTTCTTATAACCCTATAAATTAAGCACAAGTAGCTGTACTTACATATCTATCTGAATAATTAAAAGCTTAGTCTATGTAGTTATTTTTAACTGGTGTTTTAAATTGTTGGATTACTGCAATAAATATTTCTGCTAAAGACTGTAATTCAATTAAGGTTTTATTGTGTTAACAAAACAATTTTTTTTTTACTTCATGTAAACAAGTTACTGTTTAAAGAAAAGATTATTAATTAAAGAAAAATATGAAATCATATGAGATTTGAATCTTGTTATGGCACAAGGTTTTAATTTATTACTAAAATTTTATTGACAAACTTATTTTTAAATTTAAAACTAAATTTATTAGACTTAACTATTCTACTTCTGTTAGATAAAGTTTTTTATTTTTTGTTACATAAAATTTGTTATCCAGTATTGTATTAGAGAAAATGAAAAAAAAATGTTAGTTTATATATCTGTTTTTGAGAAATTATAATTTTTATTTTTATAGCCTACTTTGTTTTTCATTTTTGTTTTCTCAAAAACTTTACTCTTTAAGGAAATAATATTAATAGAAATAACTAAATTTATTTCAAAACTAAATTTTACAGAGTAAAAAGTTAGTGAAATTTAAGCACTTTTTAATTGAACTACTTTTTTTTTAACCTCCAGGACCATGAGGTATTTATCAGGGGTATTTCATCAGAGGATGGAGATGAATCATTTGTAGTATGTGTGAAAATGCCATGCCTGACTGGGATTCGAACCCAGGACCTCTGGATGAAAGGCCAAGATGCTACCACTCGCATCACGGAGGCTGGCTAATTGAACAACTTATTATTTCTAAATATTTGTAGCATTACCCTATTCCTTATTTTCCTGGGTTTACATTTTTTCAACAGAGATTCTATTTTTTCATTGAAGTAATTGAAATAAAAGGATGGTTAGATTATTTTTTAATATTTAAAAGAAAAACATTGAAAGGTTTGCATAAGCAGTAAGAGCCTTTTTACAAAAGAAAAAAAAACATATTGTACTATTGTGTTCAATTTTTGACACCTACTAGTATACAAGTTATACTAGTTTTAATTTAAATTTAATTATTAATCTTCTTAATTATAAAATTGTTGAATTACTTAGATGTATAATACTATAATAATCAGTTACTTAGATCAATATCAGACAAGCTGTTTGAAGTGATAAATGATAAGCATTTACTCTTTAAAATAACAGTGTTTTCTATTTAATTAGTAAACAGATTTAGAAAGCCTACTTTTTTCAATAACTTATATGTGGTGTACTTGTTGTTTTTTTGTTTGAACTAATAACCGTTAAATTGTATGAAGGAGAACAATCTCAATCATATGTGATTTTAAAAGAATTATTTATGTGAGATTTGTGCATTTAAATTGATACCATGTCCTATGATTATTGAAGACCCAAGTTAAGTCATCAAAGTAAATGAGTCACTTTTTATTAAAAAGAATATAATGTAGCATTTTGGAAAACATAATAATGCATGATAAATAAATAATCCATTTATAATGATATATGTTCATAACTGATACTGAAATTTTACAGTTAATTTGCTAAAAAATATTTTGATAGAATATCCAGTCAACATAAACAACTGTTGAAACACTATGTACATCTGTTGAATTTCAATACAAACATAACAGTGACATAGCAAATGCCACGTAGAACAGTTATTTGCATGAATTTCTACAGATATCATCTTCCTCCTAACATTAACCCATTTGAACAAATTTTATGTGATTTTAATAATTTTATTCACCCTCTCAATAGGTAAATCTAATTTTTCAAATCTGGGAAGTGTTTGAACTTGGAAGACAAAATAATTTTATAGTGGGGGATGATTAATAGAAAAGTACAGATGTTTCTTGGATATTACTAATTAAAAAATAATAATAATAAATATTTCAAAAATAAAATGATTTTATAATATCTCTATTAATAATAAATTGACTGTGAAACATCAACAGTAGGAAATGAATATTTAATAATAATAATATCTTTTATTTTCAGTCAAACACATAATAAATTACAATAAAATAGTAGGCAATAAATAAAACTAATTGAACAACATATATAAAAACTTACAAAAACCTTAGTTTTTTTACTTGTTTGGTTTTTTTTTAAGTTGAAAACAAGTCAACCTACTTACAAAATCATATAAAGTCAACTAGCCTGAAAATTAGCTATCTCCATAGGCCAACCTGTGTTGGAGATTACCATCCGGATATATTTACAGGAGTAAAAATTTGAATCGCTTAGGTTTAACAAAAATAATTAAATAATCTATTAACTAATGAAGAAAATATCTTTCAGTTGAACTCC
>JAAAKQ030008399.1:0-18509 GCA_010016005.3 Zanna intricata | reverse complement strand
CTTTTACAAAAAAGTAAATATTATTTTGAAAATTTTTCAATTATGTTTTTTACAAATGAAACAACTGACAATATTCAGTACACAACCGACACGAAATTTATTGGGGGCAGAAAGACAAACCTGATTAAAAAATAACGAACAAGAACTACTCCCAAGCATTAGAAAAATTTTCATATTTCTCTTAGTGTAAAAATGTTTCTTTAAGTGTAAAAACTATTTAACATCATCGAGGTCTTTACTATGCAGTTGCTCTCAGAGATTAATCATTAACACAGCTAGTAACTTAAAATTATTGTGTACAGATATTACTTATAATATTGTTACGTAGGGAAAATTAAAATAAATGATTATAACTGTAACACTAAAATCACGACTCAAAAATCCTATTAAATTGGTTTAACAAACATTTATTGAATAATACAGTTTTAAAAAATGTCTATAATATTTCGGAATTAGATAATTTACAAAATATTTCAATATTAATGGAAATAAAAATGCATTTTTGAATAATCATTCTGTTAGATATTTTTTTTAACTCTCCATATTATAAGAAAACTAAACTTCTATATAATAAGATTGTTGAGACTACAATATTGATAACAGTGTATATTATTGTTGTTTAGTCTCCGTAGAAAATTCGTAGTATTTCTTTCTCTGTGTGTCTTTCTTTCTTGTCTCTTAAACAATTATTTTTATTTTTTCTTGGCTACTTTCCTCTAAACTCCATATAAATGTTAAACCTGTACTTAATATTTATATAAAATGGTGAAAGTGGTAAAAGTGTAAAATGACTAATTGCAGTATTTTAATAATTATATTTATAATTGCAATAATAAATTCTAGTTTTGCTGCAATATTAAATAAATATGTCTATAACAAGCTTCCAAATGACATCACCCAGTAAAACGCAAATTAAGTATTATAATTTTACAATAAATAGTATTCGATAGTTTTATCAACACTTTTTAACCAGATGCTCGCATACATTGCCTAAATGACTACTTGCAATAATGAAACCTATAAATTTGATAAATTACGACACCTTATCATTTCTGTCAGCTTTCTGGTCTATTTAATAACTTACTTGGGTCCAAATCAGACGAGACGATACCCTCTAAAGTTTAACCTCGACAAAAAGAGATATAAATCTCCCCTTGGCACAATTTTTCTTGCCGAGATCTATCACTGTCCTATCAAGAGTTGTATCCTGCAATTTATGAACAATTATACTCCAGCTTAATATTAGAGGTAGCATTCTACGTTAGACATCTCCGTATCCTTTTCTCGCTTGGAATGCTGCACAAATTGATTAATGGCTACGCAACCATCAACATCTTTCATTCTACGACTAACAGTCTCGTCATCAAATTTTATGAGTACAACTTCCGGTATCTCTCCTTTCTATGAAGCCGAGGCTGTGAAAAAGTTTTTCTTTTATTTCGTTTGACAAACGTTTGTGTATTAAACTGACACGATGAGCATCACTTTGTAGACTTCCGTTCCGTAAGAATCGACTCAATTGCGTTTTGAGGGTCTACATTCTATTATTGAAAAGTCTTGCGGAAATATTTATGGCATTTCTTTCTGTATTTTTCCTTAAACGAATATCCTTTTTTGGAAATTCCCTTTAAACGTCGCTGTCTCATTTGAGCACCGTGTTTAGTAGGCCTATTCATATTTTAAATATAAAATAATATATATAAATTAATTATAATATGTATAATATATTATTGTTGTTATATTTTAAATATTATATATATATAAAATTTTCAAATTAGACTGTTCGCAACAGGATATTCATTACCTTTTAATTTTCAGTTCTTGTTTTATTTGATAAATATAGGTAATTTTTTTAACACTTCTTAAGTGTTTATATTATTAATTTTTGTTAATCCGTAATAACTGCTGATGATGGTTATTTAATGATCAAAATGCGTTTTACTTCTATGTATTTTTTAAAGCTCATAATAGCTTCATATATACATAAATATTATTCTCTTTTTCGATAAATTGTTCATTACTTTTTAACTTATAACTTCTTATCCCGTTTCCTTAATGCCTAGTATCCAGAAATAAATTAATTTCCTGTGATTCAGTTTAAATATATTTAAAATTTTATTCAAATCTAAAATTTATTAAAATTATTTTAGGTCATATTTTCATGATTATTTAGGATATTTTATTTATTTTTCACGGATAATATTGATAAAAGACTAATATAAATAATTAATAATACTTGAATTATTCTTTTCAAGTATTTTTATTTGATAATCTTTTTGAAAAGTTTAAAGAAATTTTGAATTTTTTTTGCTTTTTATTGTTTTGGTTTAACATGGTTTAAGTTTGATCAATGCAAAAATTAAAAATTCATCATTTTTTCTATTAATTGATTCTCGGGAAAATACAGGTTTTCTCTAGTTAATACTGATTGTTAATATATACTTATATTTTATACGTTTCTAGTGAATGAGAAAGGATATTAATGTAATATATTCCTTTTACACATTTCATTAAATTAATGTCCCGCAACAATAGAAAGATAGGTCTAAAAAAATTCTAAAATTGTTTCACAATTTGTACACAAATGATTGAATTGAAATAAAAAATTGAGTAATTTATGTTTTTTTCGCTTTCAAAAAACTTTAACTCACGTAAATTAAGAAACATATTTCAGATAAGAAAACCCTCAATGAATGTAACATATTGAAAAATAAATAAAAATCCAAAATAAAAATAATAAATTAATAGGTATTTTTATGTAAACCTACATTTGTAAACGTATTTTAAATAAAATCATAACATTATATTACAACCATTAAAATAAGATGTCATTTGAAATTATTACTGTGTAAAATTACACATAAAATACAGAAACTTTATTTTATTGTTTATTTGACGACGGTATTACTTTAATGTTTTTTAACGACTGTATACAAGAAGCCAAAAATATTTTACTGCTTTCACTCTCTGTAGAACAATTCTGTACCTACAAATAGTTAAATACTAACACCGAAAGAGCGCTCCACCAGTCAGCAATTCTTAAAAAAACTGTACAAAAGCATGAAAAAACTACAAAAAATAATGGTTAAAAAATGTAAAAATTCCTATATATGAATTCATATTTTCATCATATGCATTTATATTTACAATTAAATTTTAAACATTTAAATTTACAATTCAAAATATTAGTTCGTTACATATTAAATACTTTAAATATATATACAAAATACTTTACATATTAAATTACACTGCAATTTCTAATGATTTTTTTTTTTAACTTTTAATCATAAAAACATACTGTTTTTAAACTTTGAAACATTCTGAGATTTGAATATTTCAATAATTTTTCAAATTAAAATACAGAAACATAGAACTACTACTGAAAGCTTATTAGTATAACAAGCGTTTCATTTGTACACTTTATACTCAAGGGAAATTTCATTTCGATTGATAGATTTTATGCTGAAAACAGAAGCAGCAGTTTTGAGAGGGTTGGGATTTACGAATTGAACAGCTCAGCTGAATACCAATCTAATACTAAAATAATTTCGCAAGTACCATGGGTAAGCTCTTTATTCCTGTTGTTACAAATCGAACTCGTTAATAATAATTAATTAAAATAATAAAAATCCATAAAATAATTGAAGCCAAGAGTTGTGAAAGCCTTCTTGTATATTTTTCCAAATGTAAAAATAAGTATAATGTTCTTCTTTCACTTTTTATTAAGTCTAAAAACAGTACTGTGTGCAATACATATTGAACAGTAGAAGTAAATTTACAAATACTAATTTTTTTTTTTAAATAATTTTCAATAGAAATATTTAGAAATTTTTTATAAATAATTTTTTGTTAAGGGTATTTTCATTGGTAGTTTACATAAAGGTCGGATCAGCATGATGATAAAATATTGTGTACATTTAATATTTCAGGTAAGAAAAAGTAGTAACCTAATCGTTGGTAGAATAATAAATTTGAATCTTGTTTACTTTTTATATAACTTTCAAAAAATTACAAATTGAAAAGAATAAAAGAGAAATTAATTGATAATTTCAAAAAAAATAAGTATGGCTTTTTAATAAAGTGAAGTTTATTTTAGACATTGTTTTTAAAACGAGTTCAGCTGCTCAGTAAGTACTATATTATAATAACAATTACTTGATATATCAAAGTTTCCATAATAATTATTAAACTTGGCATTGTATTACCAATAAAATAAACTAATTAACATTATTTTCCTCTCATAAGGAACACAATGTTGTAAGAACATTGTTCTTACAAGAAAAAAATGCATATATCATAAATATCCGCCTTTCTAGTTTTTAGGGTTTAATTAAAAGAATCCACAGAGCTCATTGCTCACTGGGAAAGAATACCTGACATTAATTGAAACTAAATCCTGTTAAGTAATACAATGTTAAAAATATAATTTATTTATGCTTGTATCTTGTAATAATTGTTCTGAAAATAAAAAGTTAATATAACCAAAAATACCCAATTTTTGGTTTTTAAATGATTGAAATACGTAAAAACTAAACTTAAAACTTTCTCAGTCTGAGAAAAGTTCTGAAATGAGTATTAACGGAGGGATAAAGACATATTGTAGATGCCTTTAATATATAATTTTCTACAGAAACTTAGGGAATTTCCGGACTTTCCCGTAAATTATTATTTTCAAAGACACTCGGATGCATTGCACAATGTACGTACATCATCATAAATGTACAAACCCATAAGACGTACATTTAAAATAACATGAATCAAAAATATACATATAATAAAAAATTACTGAAGTAAAATATTATTCTGATATAAATTAAAAATTATATTCCGTTAAGCAAAAACCAATCCGAATTAAAAAAAAAAAACAATTTAAGAAAGATTAATGAAAGAATTCCTTCAACGTAAAGCAGTAGAAGGATGTATGTAATATTTCGGTATACCTTAAATAGAAGAATATAAAATGTGAACTAACTAGATTTTCAAAAAACTAACGTCTGTTATTAACAATCCACAAAACATCTATTTTTTTATTTATTTCAGCTAAAATCAAATGTTTAAAATAAATTTTTTTCCTACTTTATTTAAATATTTCATTAACTTAAATTTTGTAATTACTGAAAAGCATAATAGTATGTTAATAACTTTAATTTAAATTAAACATTTGTAAAGTAAAACAAATAGTCTTTTATCTCAAAATTACTTAAATAGAATTACAATCTATATTATTCTAGCTTAAACTGTTATATTATATTTAGTTTTAGAAATATGCTGCAGGGATCTTGAAACATTATTAATGGTAAAACAACGTGCCATTTAGACAAAATAAATGGAAAGATTTTAATATGTTATATCGAGGTAAATCCAAGGAAAGATTTATTTATTAATATAATCATAAAGAATTTATGTGAGATATTGTCTTCTAGCCTGAAAATTACTAAAATTTAAGTCATTAAAACATAAAGAAATTTTCTAAATATATAATCTGACATTAAAACAGAAAAATGTGCCAGATCGTAAATTTGGATCAAAAGTGGACATTCTAACATTGAAAAAACACACAGAGCTGTCAGTGTCAACATGGGTGCCTAGAAGAGGAGTTTTTGTTTGGCGGCCTTGTTGGTTGTTCATCAGGCTTCTGACAAGGTCTCCCTGCCTGGTCTGCTCCATAAGATGAAATGTAGCCTTCCTCATCCCTTCTACTTGGTTTAGCGTAACTACCTCGACAAGCGTTTTTCCCAGGTCAAATGAAATGTTGAGTTGTCTGGATTCCTTGATATTAGATCAGGGGTTCCACAAGGCTCCATCATAAGACCAGTTCTGTACTCAATTTCCACTGCAGACCTTCCGGCTCAATACTATGTCACCGTCGCCTCGTTTGCTGACGATACAGCAATCCTGGCTGTTGTCGAAGACCCACAATTAGCTTCGGCGTAGTTCTAGTCGACCTTAAACTTCATCGGCGTATAGTTTAAAAAAATTGAGCATAAAGGTGAATCAGATTGAATCAAATCGCTTTACGTTTGCGATGAGAAAAAGTGAATGTCCCGGGTTCCACCTTCAAGGCATTTTCATCCCACGCTCTAAATGCTTACGGTAACTTGGACTCTAACTTGATCGTCGTCTGACATGAAAATACCTCGTTACAGAAAAAAGGCGACAGTTAAACACGAAGTATAAGAAGTTTTATTCTTTGCTAGAGAGAAATTCACTTTTATCGCTGTCCAAAAACGTTTAATACACGTACAAGGTGATTTTAATGTAGATTTGGAAACAAAAAAATGTGTATATATATTTCTAAAAATATTTAAAAAAAAAAAACATGTTGCATAGAGTTCAATAAAACAGGAATAACATATTATGAATAATATATTTACATTTAGAATGAATCTTAGAAGTGATTTCAAAAGCAAAATGTACAAATAAAAATAGTAACGTTGTGATTAAACGTTTGAGATAAATCAGATCAGTCTTACTTTAAATGTATAATTTTTCTGAGTCGTTAAGACAAATTACGTATAATGATGCCTCTCATTAAAATTTAATATTTAACCGATTTCTGTAGTTATAGATAGACCAATATATTGTGCATTAAGATTTTATAATATATTTTCTACATTAATATATGATACCAGTAAATACTTTGGAAAGATACGTATTCTTCAACTAACAGTTAGAAATCAATACACGCGTGTAAAAATCGTATAGCGCTGACAAAAAAAGGCACACTGTACTTTTAATTACGAAATTTTTTACGGTACCTGAACTTTTCTATTTATACTAAAAGCTTTTTGTAAATTAAAATTTTTATGAAATAATTATCTTAAATCCATTAAACGAGCTGGCTACTCTTTGTTAAGACGTATTAGCATAACGTTAGCAACGTTTGATTGTTTACATCTCAGTTTAGGTATCAGTAAATAAATATGAAACGTATCTTTTTTTTTAATTAGTTTGAGATGAATTAAGAGTTTGTTAAAAATGTACAAACGATTTAAATCTATATCTCTGCCCACTTTTTCACTTAGGATATATAAAGAGCAATTCAAAACTAGATTCAAAAAAGCTCTAAGGAGCTGATTCTACAGCTAGAAATGGGACAAAAGTTCATAACAAACATAGGCTCGAAAGAGCTTTATTAATTAGTTACGGGTAGTGAAAGATATCGCCTGATAAATAATGATTTTCTGAAAATCGGGGAAGGTAAGGTTTATTTTAAAACATGGGTCCCAGATCCTCTATCTTTCTTAGATTTAAAGATATCTGACGTAAAACACAAAAATTAGAGGTATAACTTGTTTTTTAGTTTAACATAAGAAAACTTTGTTAAATGGTTTTATAAATTCTACTTTTTTTTTTTCAATTAGAAATGTAGAAAATTTAATTCTGAAAAGCTTAATGTAAATTATTTAAGAAAAAATTTAATACAGGATATTAAAATTTAACATTATTAAAAAACAGACAGAATTGTGAAAAAAAACAGCATGAAATAACTAATTAGATCTATAGGTCAGAAACAGCTTTTAACATAAAGTGTAATTTTTAAAATAAAATTTCATTTAACTTCTCGAAAAAACGAAAAATGATTAAAAGTTACGGAAGGCGTTATTAATTACTTTCATAGTAATTAATAAGTAATATATAATGCTAATTGGGTTAAATGTCACCATTTAATATTTTTCAATAAAAATGATGACAAAATAATAATAATAGATGCAGAATAAATAAATAAAAAATTTAACTATTACAACTAAATGAATTAATTAATCGTTTATTGTAGTTTTGAATTTAAATAAAATTGTAGTATATGTATATGCAAATCTGAATGATTTCTTTTTTTTTAATACGTGTTTATTTATGTATTATAAATACTGTTTTGACAGCTAAATAATACGCATACAAATTCAAATATGAAAGTAAACCTAAAGCTGTATGATATCTGGCAAAGATCATTATTTACTTGGAAGAAAAAATTCTACAACCATATATCTCTTTTCTTCAGAACAGTTGTCACCCTTTGGGAAAAAAAATCTACCCAGGAGTCATCCTTGGTAGATGATTCCGGCCTCGTTCTACATAATTTTTTTTCTAGTCTCCCTACGGCATGATTTGGCGATGTATGTATAAAAAATTGTTGTAGTATACAAAAGAGAAGTGACAGTGAATAATTATTAAAATTTTCGGTTACTTGTCACTAGGTGTATAACAGAATTACGAGTATAATTGATCATTTATTATACTATACACAGTTTATTAAACAGATTAACATAAAACATTTTTTTTTGAAATGAGCAACTTTTCTTTTAAAGAAAAATAATATATAATATATGTTTACTCTCCGTTGCAGTAACTCTTTAACTTTAGCAATATATATATACTTTTTATCTGCTTAAAAACTTTATGCCATATTACTTTTAAAAAGATGTTATTAATGTAAAGAGTAAGAGAATTTATACTAGTCAATGGAGTACTTAACCTGCGGTTCAGAATGGCTACCATTAGTAGTGAGTTACAACACTAAAAAGAAAATAATTGAAAACGAATGTCAGAGTAATAATTTTACTCACATAACCTAAAATCTGTATAAAACTATTATTATTCACCTATTCATTCCCCCCCAATAAAAACCTTTATCTATACACCTACTTAGCATGACATGAATGTTTTCGAATGAATTTTTTTTTTTTGGAAAAAATGAGCAACTTTTTTTATAATAAATATTTTCCAATAAATTCAAAATAAAAAAATAGTTTGTTATTACAGTAACAGTCTTTTTCTACGAAAATATTCTACATATGCTTTAAATAAATTAAATAAATTATTACCGTTGTGTCAAAAATTCTCCAATAACATAGGATTACAAAATTTACGAGCATTTTTCAGCTGGGCAACCAAGTCACTTTTTATAAATAAACTTAAAATGATCATTATGAATTCCTAAATGTATTCCAAATGATATCAACAGAATTATAAAAATAGTAAATTATTTGTTTCATTTATAAAGCAAATCAAAAAGACAGTTACTTATTTCTAATTAAGGAATCTTTAGCTCCAAAGTTTATATTAAACTTCACAGATATTAAAAAAGTAATATTTGCGTATTTTTTTGTATCTTTTTTATTTTCCCCGCTCCTCGGAGCAAGACCCGAAATTAAGCATAAACTCAGCTTCAAGCAATTTAGTAAAAATTTAAAATCATCGACATTCTTTCACATTAACCGTTCTATTACAATACGCCAAAAATTATTTTCATTAGTTTTGTTCCTATTATCTCTATAATTTGTATAAATGATAGGCTACATTTTTTTAAACTTTTGCATTATTTTTCTTGCGTAGTATTGTTTTCGAAAACCTATCGTATAAATCTAACTTTTTCTAAGTCATTAAACAGGAAATTGTTTTTTTTTTTAAACTACCAACAAGATTTCCTTTACCACCACCATTTTCAACTCGGAATATGAAGATTTTTCAAATCATCATATTCCTCTTGTCTCTTGTACGATTGAGACGAATTTTCTTTACGCTTTTGGTAAATTCTGAAGTTACAAATAATACAAACAAATAAATTAACAAATCACATTACTCTCGTAGTTGTATTGAAAGATGTTAAATTAAAAGGTACATTATTAGCCGATTAGATTATTTGACTGATCTTCACAACAAATGATAAATAAAAGAAGTGTGCGAGTATTAAAATAATTGATGGAAACTGCCTAGAGATCGTCATAAAATACTTAAATGTTGCTCTCAAATTTAACGTTAATTTCTTTTTTGCATATAAAAAAAAAAATTAACGTTAATTTAACGTTAAAATTTAACGCAAATTTAACTTTAATTTCTTTTTTCTGTATGCATATTAAATCACTCGATTCACTAACTCAACTCGAAACCGCACTTTACCTACTAAGAGTATTAAAGATAATCTGCTATGATAAACTAATTGATTTTTCTCTCAGGAGATCTAGTTTTATATATGTAAATGCAATTAGATAAGTAAACACAGTAACTCTTTATGTAATGATTTTATAAAGTGAACTAAAGCTTCATTTTTAGAGACTAAAATTGTCAGAGAAAGTTTTCGTTATCATTAATCGGTAAATTAATAATAAAGATTATCAAAAGGTTTCATCCAATCAAAAGAAAAATATTATTATGCTTAGCTGCACTCTTCTCTTTTTAAAACCATTTTTTAATCAATTATTACTTGTACCGTTAAAGAGTCTGTTGGCTTTACAAATTTGTGAGGACCTCAGCAACTTGTCAACACGTAACCTATTATAGAGGTATAACTTTACAACAAAAAATAACATTTTAATTTTGTATTCACAATGCAAAAAAAAAATACTCATCGAACCGATGGTATACATAAGAAAATGAGTATAAAATGTTAATAAAACTGTAACAGATAGTTAATATCGACGAGGTAAATTATTTTTAAATACTTTAGTTAGGTTGTGACTTAATCTTGTGTTGGATTAAAAACGCTCAAATTAATCCCTCTTGATCATTTAGCTGAAATGCAGTGAAAAATACTTTTTAATATAATTTTTCCTAATGAAAATCAGTAAAAACGGAATTAAAACGCCCATAATAAATGGGAAAATTCCATATACTCTTTTAGACGAAGCCTACTTTAATGGTTTAGATTTACGTTCAAAGCATGTACCCTACTTGCTGTTATTAAAACTCAACAGTTTTATTCATTTGCCATTCTCTTCTTTAATGTGACATTAATTTTTTTTTTTAATTTATAAATTTTATTTTTACAATTTTACTACTTTTATTAGTGAAAGTGGCCTTAATTTTTTAAGACGTGATGATTATAAATTACGTTGTTTACTATATATAAAATTGTATAAGAATCTTTCTTCCACCGATCCGTTTAAAATTCGTATTTAAAAGCAACGTTTACAACTTCACAGGTAATTTTTTTTACCTTTTTCTTAGTTTTAACTAAGATCTTTTACCTTAATGTAGTAGACAAAGGTACTTTTAGAAACTGACAAATAAAAAAGGTAAAAACTTCAAGTATTTACAATTAATCTCAATCGTATAAAAATTAATTAAAAGAGTAGTTTTTTTATTATTTTCCATGTCGAAAATTATAATCGGTACTCCATTGCAACGCATCAATATTCGGCGATGAAAAAATTAACTATTTTCAAGCTCCTTAGAGGTTGTATAGAAATTGGCAAATAAAATTATCGATTATTTTTAACAGAATTTTAACAACAAAAAATTTATTTTAAACCTTCCTGAAATAAATCATTCATAATTACATTTGTTTGAAAAGAAAAGATACCGTAAGCTGAAAAAGAATAGTAACTCTACTTAGTAGAGTAACTTAGTAGTAACTCTACTTATTAATGGATTAATGTTTTTAAAATGTTGAATGCATTATAAAATATTATCAATTCAAAAGCAGGTAAATTATTTTGTTATAATTATTGTTAAGTTAGAATAATATCACGGAGAGATACTTACATACCTGCAATTTCAACAAAATAATTTAGAAACTGATAATTACATTTTGTCCGCTAGTCTAGTAGTCTTAAATATTTAATTGAATCTCATAAATCCAAAAAAAGATATCACGTCGAAAATGTGAGAAAATATGCCAGAGTGAAAACCGCCTTCTTCGGGAAATGAATGAATATATAATGTATATGATTATAATTATTTTATCGTAAAATTTAGTCTCATATAACTTTTGCTTTGAGAATTTCAAATACACGTTAATATATGTATATTAATTATATACTGTAAAATAAAAGTCCGTTTCATTTACCACAAATCCTTTTACAATCAAATAGCTAACGAGTATTCAAATGTATTAACATATCGCAATTAATATTACAAACAATTATAAATAAAATTAAATAGTTTTTTATTGCTACATAATTTAATAATACCAAGAACTTTAGACCATAAGTACGATATGTGTCCCAAAAGCTAACTGAGTATATCGAAACAAAAATTGCTAATGACTGAAGACTTTATTACTAATTAAATATTGAAAGTAAATAATTAATAGTTAAAATTAATTAATTAATCAAATTAATGATTAAATATTGAAATTTAATATTGAACTAATAAATGTTTGTTATCAAAGGCTTTTTGGTAATTATGAATAGTACAGATCTTTCATTCGTCATTTAAATTTAATTTGGTTTTATAAATGTTATGTAATTTTGGATATTCCGATCTGTAACTTTCTTTTTATTAATTCCATTGCTCGTTCAGTAAAATGCAACAAACCTTCATTTTAATGTAGGTATTATATTAGATGCCATAACTAATTGTTGGATGATCTGACATGTAAATCATCTTGTAACTTGGGGATTTTCAACATAACACGCATTTCAGATACTTATCGAGAAAAGTGAAGCTATTTCATACGTGCTGTAATACACTGGCATGTTAAGTTCACATAAATGCAGATCTTTAGTTCTTCAAGTGAAACTTTCATTATTCGCCAAAGGAAAAGGCTATATAGTTAACAATATTTTTATTATTATTATTATTATAAAGAAAATAGGAGTAACTCTACGAAAGACTGGGAATTGGTGTCAAGCAGAAAATTAATTTTTTCGATGTGTCGAAAACGATGCATTACATATTTTGTCACTATTCAATAGGGCAACTAATATTAATACAGTCCACTAGCAAAAAAATTAGTGAATACTACCAATGACGGTATTTGTTTAAATAATTCTTTTCAGTGTGTGTTTCATTTACTCCTGACTATATGACATAATTCTAAAAGTCAATACTTTGTTAATTTTAACTGTTTAATAGCCTATACTTATTTTTTATTAGATAGTCTAAACGTTATTCCAACATTTAAATAAAAATATGTTTAATATTTATACAAAAATAATAATATAGTAGGAAAGTAAATCTAATATTTAAAATTATTGAAGTAAACGTTTTCTTAAAAATCAATTGGGTTTGGCAATTTTTTTTTTAAATTTGAAGTGAACAACATAAACTTTACGATACTCGTAGAAAGAGTAAGCTCTCATCATGGTGCTTACTAAGCGAAAAAAACGTACTCTTACGAAAATTCTACTCATAAATTTGACCAATACAACAATATACTGAAAAGATTTTTTTCCTGCTCTACTCGATAAAAAGTATCTTGAACATAATAAAATAATGTAGACAAATTTCATTCTTTCTCGACTAGACCTATCTTAACTTATACTTTTTGAGCATATTCACTAGGCTCAAGATGCAATAATGAGTTTTTCTCAACTTCTTCAAACTTTTAATAGAAAACTGCTAATATGAATATTTTAAGTAAATTTAATGATTTCACGAAGATACATGGTGAAGAAAGGAAACCGTTCATTTAGTTAAAATAAATTATTTCATATATAAAGATTTACAACTGCTTTCCAATTCTAACAGTGTGCTTTCAGCCCGCGATAAAACATAGATGTAAATATAAAAACATAATTTAAATGTGTTTACTTTTTATTCTAAAAATAACTTTTTTCTTTTTTTATAAACCGATTTATTCGATAATCGTTCGTAAACAAAAGAAAATTTCATTAGTTAACGTTTCATTCATTTAATTTTAGTAAAATCAATTTCATTCTATTAAGTTTTATTTATTAAATTAAGTAGACCTATGTACAACAGCATTGTACAAATCTTATAAAAAAATGATTACAAATATCTAACGAATATTCAACCGAAGTTAAATATAATAAATGAGATGCCAAAAAATAGTAAATAATACTGTAATTACATAGCTATAAAATTGCATTCGTAATTAACAATATTCAAATAATTTTAATTTTATATTGCTAACAATTGAGGAAGATAATCGTACAGCACACCGCATGTGTCGTACGGTTATTACCGTACAGTATTCATTGGAATAGTTGTATAGTGTGTGTATGTTTATTTAGTCCTAGGGCGAGCATTTGTATGATATGATACAAGATCTGAGATAGGACGACAAACTGTCACCAACAACCTTGGTAAAGACATCTTACTATTGGACGTCTAAACAAATTTGACAAAAATACTTTGAAAAAAGAAAAAGTGAAAAGGGACAACTTACTCCACAAAGAGTTAACGCTCTTTTTTTTACTTCTTTTGTTTTGTGGCTCCCCACCCTTTCTAGAACAGCTTAAGCAAGCAATTCATCAAGAAAGGGAGTAATACGCCCATACACACAATCAATACACCATATATACATAAGAATATTAACATACAAAATACGTAAAGCAATATAGTATATCCAATAAAATTAAAGACCACATTCATATGGAATCACGCCAGTTGTCACATACAAATACATTAAACATATAGTAAGTACAAGTAAGAGATATATCTACAACAAGAAAAGAGAAGAAATCTACATCAATATAAATTATAATAGACAAAAACATGTCATAAAGTATTTAACAACCATCATATACGCGTACATCACTAACTTTGCAGACCATAACACGTTAATAATAAATCCAAGAGAAAGTCCCATAAGATCAGCTAAAGAGAACAAAACCAAATGTAATAAATGAACAATATATGCCATTTATCATCGCATAAGAATTCATTAGTACAGAGTGTTGAATGTTTACAACTAATAAATATACATATGCATACAATACATATGCAGAATACAAGGAGTTAACTCTAAGTGAAAGAGCATTTTAAAAGGGTAGGAGCACACTGGCGATTTATGTTTTATGCCATGAGAATCATCCTGCATTATAAAGGTTGCAGAGTCTATAAGGAGATCCTTGAAAGGAAAGGGAAGAGGAGAATGAGTTACGCCCCAAAGTACGCTCCTGCGAGGTTCCAGGGTCTGAGAGGAAAATTGTACGACCTAGGCCATGACTTTAGGTCAAAAGGCCAGTAGTAATTCAGATAATAATGACTGTGACACACTTGCAATACTCATTGGAGTATAATAAGGAACCGATAATAAGGCTTCGGTTACACGGGATGGATTTGTGAAGCTAGCGAGTAACGTTGAGTACTTAGTTCAAGAAGTAAGGAACCTCCTGGGTCTGCTGACAATGACTTCTAAAAGTGATTTATAAACTTTGTTGATGAGGAATTACCTGAAACTCGCTGCATGGAACATTGATTTTGTAATGAATCGCAGGCAAGAACTGGAGACGCTGATCTTCTGCAAGCTACTAGATGTTCTTATTTCAGAAACTCATTTTACTGGTAACAACTATTTGAGAATTAGGGCTATTCACAATACACAACCAACCACCCTGACGGAAGGGCGCATGGAGATATTGCGATTGTGGTAAGAAATGGGCTGCTACGGCACAATCAGCTAACTCCGTTCAGTAATGTCCACATTCAGGCGACCTCGATTGAGATCTTGGACTGGTTAGGGCCTCTGAAACTATCAGCGATCTACTGTCCTCCTCGTCACGCCTTAACAAGTTACATGTTTTGTGAGTATTTTGGCACAATTGGGTACCGGTTTATTGAGGGAGGTGACTTGAACGCGAAGAACGTATTCTGGGGACCTCGGCTTATGACTACATGTAGAAGGACCTAAAGGTGTCTGCTGTCACCCTAAAGTTCATCCTAAAATGTTGCTTCTGCATCCTAAAGGATGCGACTACACGTTATTTCTGACTTTAACTGATCTATTGGCCTTCGGATCCAACGAATATTCCTCTTGCTGGATTTTTACGTCAATTCAGAGTTTCGCCTTTCTATACTAACGTAAAGAACAACTACGACTCCACATTGGATCACTCACCTTCTCTTTTAACATTTAGTACAATGATCGTGAGGAAAAAAAATCACTGCTCATTCACAACATTCGTACGGACTAGGAATCGTATAGTAGTTGACGTACGCTGATGACGTGGATATAGCTACGGCGTGGACTGCAGTTGATGATAGTCCAAGTACTGTCTCGGAGAAATTGCAATCTGCAAAGGATACCGTCAGCGTTTGCTTGAGTACGTGGAGGATAAACGTTAATCCAGCGAAGTCTACGTGACGTTCACAATTTAGAAGGTAGATTGCCCTGCGGTTTGGTTATACGGTGGCAGGATACCTCCAGTTTTGGAGGAGGAACGTGTCGGCTTCCCACAAGCGGGGAGTCGCCGCGCTTTAAGAATACCAAGAGGACCCCGAAGGGGGCTCCACTGCAGGAGCCCAAACGGGAAGGGTACTAGGCAGGGGTAATCTGCTGCCACGACACCCAGGGCTGGCTGATGTTATGCCGAGAGGCGATTCCGGCCGCCCCTGGAAGGGGAAGGGAGGAGGTATTTTAGTGGGTGAGAGTCCCACAAGACGGCTGGTAGAGCTTTTTTACTCCTCCTACGCAAAAAAAAAATCGCAGAACCTGGACGAAGGTCCCTTGCTGCTGTGTCTTTCTTTTATCGGGCTGGTCATTATTTACTCGCGTATTTAGTGGCGGTTATAGAGGTTATTTTTTATTTATAGGCGGAATTTTTATTTGCTCTCTACTGTTGTATAATTATTATTTGTTATCAGATATTGTTATCTGATCCTTTAGACCAGTGGGAAATAATTTACCGGGCTGTTCGTGGGAGACTAGGCGCATAAGAGCTTTGTTCTCTCTGCATGATTCCACTTCAGTCCGCCCTCTGAAGTCCTTTCGGTTCTAGAGCCTTTCGGCCTAACAGGAATAAGTCTTCCGGGAACCCTAGTGTTTGAGAGATCAATGCGTTCCCCTTTCCGGAGGGAGTATCTTATGCTGACTGGTACAAAATTGTAAGTTATGGAAAGGATTATGGATATTTGGTGAGGTTAACTCAGGGGTCTTTCTTTCCTCTGACTGTTTTTGCTGCTGCATTTGAGTAGGGCTCACTTGGCTGGATTCCAGTCCGTGATATCGGATAGCTTATCATTCTTTTCTTCTTAAGAATAAGGCTCATGCAACATCTCCTAGCTGGTTTTGAAATGTAAACTATGCTGAAGTCTACCCGATTAACTTCTGAGCCTTCAAATTGAGATAAAATCATCTAGTCGTTTAATTATATTTATAAATAACTAGGTGAACCAGTAAGTGAAACCAGTATACATGAGAAAATAAAATTATTTTTTTTTAATAATTAGGCTAGATTCCTATAATTATATTTAATGATTATAGACAGTTTACAAAAAATAAAAATCTGTAAATTAATGCAAATTTCAATGAATAAATATTCATCATTAGAGGAATTATAAAAAAGAAAATGATACATAAAGAACAGAATAATTTAATAATTACAGTAATAAATAAATAAAGTATGAATGAAAATTCATGAAATATTAGATCTGCAATTATAAAATAAAAAAGAAAATTACTACTTGAATAAGAAATTATAAAATATCTTAAAATCAGTCAAAATTGGAGGAGGGAAATTAGCGTAAATTATGCTAAACCTCTCAACTTTTTATTTGGATTGGCCGAATAATTTAACATTTTTAGCAATATATCTAATCAACAATTGATTTTTATTTAAAATGCTGGTAAAAGTACTCTTTTTGAAGTTTTTTTTTTTAAATACTGTCTATGAACTAATTAATTAAATATTATTATTAATTATTTTTATTCATTTTTCTTTTATTTATTTAAAAGTATTATCTTTATTAATTTGCTGTATCGGCTGATGACTGAAAACATGCATTTACTTTTAGATTTCTTTTTGTATGTAAACGGTTTTTCGATTTCCAAATATGCAATTTTAAATTTTTGTTCAGCACAAAGTTTTCGTATTATTACCCATGATAATGTTTCATATATGTTCTTTTTATTTAAAAAAAATAATAAAATTTAAACAAAAGGAATAGAATTAATTTCAAGTAGAATTTATAAGGCCATAAAAAAATTTAGACGGCAAATAAAAATAAAACCATCGTAAATACGCTAAGGGATTTGTAATAATATAGCGTTAAAAGACAAGATTTTAACACCGATTATCTTTCTTACCATAATATTTTTGTTTAAATCTTTGTGTCCTAAACAAAATTATTCTTTTCGGACAAGTCGCCGATTTCCTTAGTGAAGTGATTCGTCTCGATCTTTCATCCGGCGGTCCCGTGTTCGAATCCTATTCAGGCATGGAATTTTTTACACGCCATAAAATTTCATTTTTATATTTCCATGTACAGATTTTTCTGTAAGCTTTTGTCCGGTATGTGGCCAAAGAGGCGCTAGATGCATTTTATTGCATTAGGCGTATGATCCATCCCGATTGCGGGTTGAATTCTAGGACGTTACGAATCCTATATAAAGGTGTGTGCGAGGCGAAAATGTTGTATGCTGCATCTGTTTGGGCTCATCGGATGATGTATAAATGTTACCGTGATATTCTTTTGCGGGTCCAGCGTCTTTTACTTTTGGCGGTTATTGGCGGTTATAGGGCAATCTCGCGAGAGGCAGTCAATGTAATAGCTGGTGTTAAACCGTTAGACTTACTTGCTGTTGAACGCAAGGAGCGGTATGTAGCCAAGAAAGCTGGTCTTCTGACCTCGGACCGTTTGCGTGAAATAGAGAACCAGGGTTT